>PVLD010000510.1:81245-276217 GCA_004027595.1 Dinomys branickii | reverse complement strand
AGGAGGAGGAGGAGGAGGAGGAGGAGGAAGAGGAGGAGAAAAAGAGAAGCAGCCCTAAACTGGTATAATGCAAGTCTCACAGCTTTTAATGAGATTTACAGTAACATGAGCAAAAAGCTCATTTTAAAAGTTTTTGGCTGCATCGCAAGGGAAACAATGTGTAAAGGTGAGGCAGAAGGGAGTCTGGTTAATGAAAAGATTAGCATTAAAAGACTTCAAGTACGTTCTCCTCTGGACAATAGGACTTGAAAGCAAGTGAGGGATCAGTAAGACCTCACATTTGAAGGCTAAGAACTGCAAAATTAAGACTTTGTTTTGAGAACACCACCCCAGGACACACCCCCTAAGAAGAACCAAGGCAATTAGTTCTTTAGGATTCAGTTCACAGTACTCAGCCACTAAGAGCCTGGTGGGGCCATGAACCAAGGGGACTTGGCAACTACTGGAGCTGGCTCCAGATTCTTGGTGTCATCCACAAGGTGCTGGTTTTACAAACTTGCACAGTGTAAGAGTCAGAGGGTCATGAAGCCTTCCCCCCAAATTTCAGAAGAAGGCCTAGGAGGAAAGACAGTGCCCTGAAAGGGCAGTGTGTGAAGTTGTGAGAGTGAAGCTGAACATGTTGAGAGATGCCAGGAAGTTGTATTTTCCAAAAACATGAGGCATCATGTGAGGAAAGCAGCAGGCAGTGAGCAAAGCTACCACAAGAGAGGGGCCACCGGGGCTTCAACAAGAGGTGCTCTAGGGCCTCAGCAGGTAGTGCCATAGGGGCAGGGCCATACAAGCCATTTGGAGTTCCAATGTCTCAATACACATCCAGGTGCTGAACAGTATAGGGGACACAATTCCTTTCCTAGCCTGAAGTATACCTGGGGGTGGCAGGGGAGATGGCACATGACAAAACTGAAGTCTGCTAGGTTTCTGGAGTAGCTACTGCTTTCCTCCTAAAGACAAAGATGAAGAATTAAGTCTCTTTCCTCCATTTCACTACCATAAAACTATGCATATCACTTGGAGATACAGCAGCCAATTTGTGACTGTGAGGAAAGGCCACATTCATCACAGAGATGCTAGTGCTGTTGTCACTGAGTCACTAAACCAATACTTGGCTGTTATAAGAGAAGTTAATAGGGAAAAAAACAGTGAGGGTGTTAGAGATAAATTTTGTATTACATTCCTATAGCAGGAAACCTATTCAATATCTTAGGAGTATACCAATTCAATGAATTACTATACAAGGAATGACGACAGACAGGTCTGCCTTCCCTCCCTCCAAACAGAAACCACAGTGGGACTTTCTCCTCTAAGTACTTCTGCACCTCCACTCCCACCCTCCACCCTAATCTTACTGTTAGTTTTTTTGGCACAGATAAAAATAGAGCAAAGTAAAAAAATGCCTATATTATTGCAGGCATGGAGAAGACCACAGCAGAAAGAAGGAACATGGCCCAGGAGAATAAAGGCTATATAGGGCCAGGCTTGGGGTGGGGTTTAGGGGATGGTCTGTGCGACTTGGTGGGCAGTGATTGGACAGGGGGCAGGAAGAGGAAAACAGGATGTTGTAAAAAAGGAAGTAGGAAGTTGTAATATGACCAGGGAGGAGGAGGGTGGAGCTGCCACATGGCCGGCAGTAGGCAGTGCCATATTGGCTTGCCACCGCGATGACTTAGCAGAATTTTTATTAAGGCAAAAAAGCCATCACTTAGAGGTTCTCTAGTACTGAGGGTGAATCGATGTGGTTTATTAGTGCACGTAGAGAGTACAGGTTATCTTCATGTGGACCACGGCAGGCCGACAGCAATGCAATCCCAGTGTAACATGCTGGCAGCTTCCAGCAACCCGGGAGAGTCCCACAGCCTTCTGTTCTTCTCCCGGAGGCAGCCAACCTCTGCACACCAAACTGCCACAGGAGCCAGGCCCCAGCTTTGCTACTTTGTGTCTCATGGCCAAGTTTAGGTCAGCTCGTCCTCCATGGGAGGTTACTCCTAGGAGGGACGACTTGCTACTTCTTTTCCCTGACAGCCCCTCCTCTGGGCATTGCCTGTCTGCAACCTTGCAGAATTCAGCCCATGTATGGCCACATCCACAGAAACTTCATGTGTCTTTAAAATTCCCTACCACATCTCATTTCTGCCCCTTCCTTTCCCTTGTTCCTGGACATGGCTTCTCAGGGTCATCATGTCCGCCACCCTCACTTTCTCTGCCTGTGGACCATTCTGCCATAGTGTGTCTGGAGCCACCCTACACCTTGCCTCTCTAAACAAGTTCAGGTGGTGTTTGCTAGAATTGGTGAAAACCGGGGTCTGTATGGTGCTGGGAGTGAAGTGTGAAGAGAGGAAGGCAGCAAGGGTGCAGGTAAAGGACAAAGCCTATGCTAGAGTGAGGAACTGTCTCCCCTGCCAAGCCCTGAACATCTGGTACAAGGAATGGGCCAGGAGCTGAGACACCTGGCTTCTCACTCCAACCCTATATGTCTCTTGGGAAGTCACCTAGTTTGCTTCCTGGACTATAAAAGCATAGAGTGGCCTTGGTAATTCTGAAAAGCTCTTCAGGTTCTGACTCCCTCCAAAATTAATATTAGTGTATCAGTTTGTGCAAAATCTTAAACTTCTTCAAGCACTTTTACATCTAGGACTTCCTGCTCCTAAAACTTTCCTGTAAATGGCTAGATGAGACCCTCTTCATCCTACCCATGGGTAGGGAGCATGAGATCCAGGGAAGTGGCAGGGCTGAGATGAGAATCCTGGTCTTCTGACTCTTCTCAGGGCGGCTGAGTACAGCTCAGCAGGGTGGACCCCACACAGAGGTGCAGTTTGAGGGAGGAGGGGAAGCTGTTGAGAGGTGCTGAGTGGAGAGATCAATTGAACTCAGGGAAGGGGCTTCTTCCTCCAATTGCTCTGCCCAAGAGAAAAGGAGACAGGGCACCTTTGGACAACTCATCTACCTCAAGGAAAGCTTTCTGCAATGTGTCCCCAGAAGAGAGCCCTTTCTAACTTGCACAAAGGCATCTGTGTGCTAGGCACACTGCTGACTTCCAGGTAGGAGATCTTTTATCTCCGGAGCCAGAAGTATAGGGTTAGAGAGGGTTTGCCAGGTGCCAGGATGCCTGAGTATCTATGAATTGCAGATGAACAACAAAGAATATTTAGGAGAAGTATGTCCCACACAATTTGGAAGACATACTTATCCTTTAAAAAGGTTATTTCATTCATCTGAAATTCAATTAACCGAGCATCCTGTGTTTTTATTTGCTAAACCTACAAGCCCTTATCGGGAGGCTGCGGTGTGTTAAGCTCACTCATATCTGTGCATGAGGGCTGATGGTAAGAATTTTAGGAGTTCTATGAGACAGAAGTTAAAACACTGGGAGCTTGAGCTCAACCACAGTGGGAGCATTTGCACTGCAGAAATTGGCATCACTGAAAAATCAGGGCTTCTGTATTATTAGAGTTGGCTTTGAAAGACTCCCCAGTACACCACCAGCAATAGGCCACTGTCCTTGTCTTTGCCATCCTGGGTGAAAGCTAAAGCTGTGTCTTGGGAGCTCCAGAGCTGCATAGGAGTCAGAGAGCTTGGAATGTTAGAAGTGGAACATCCTGTTCCTAGGATCTGAGGAGAAGGTGTGTTGGAAAGTTAAATCTCTAAAGAAGGATGTTAGAATCTAGACTTGAGAGTCGTAGATGAGTGTTGAAAGCAGGGGCCATTAGATGTTACCCATTTCTAACTCCCTCATCATGGCTCAGGGCCTGGGACCCCTGGCTGACCCCTTGGCTTAGGTCCCCAGCCTCTTTCGGGCCACAATGAAGCAGATGCCCTTGTTGGGAGCCGTGTTGGCAGAGTAGCTCTTGGCACTGTGCAGGAGCCGCTCAATGTCAAAGCCGGCATCCAGGACAGCCTGCTCCACTTCCTCCTTTGTCATGGCCAAGCACGAGAATTCATGCTTCCCCACCATGTAGGAGGAGATCTGCAGCGTGATGCTGGTCACCAGGTGGCCCCCTGGCTTGAGCAGAGAGGCAAGGTTGCACAGCGCAGCACGGTAGACAGCCAGGCTGTGGCAGGCACATTCCATAGCCAGCATGGTGAGCACACAGTCCACGGGCGGCAGCTCCACTGGGGCCAGGGGTTTGCTCATGTTCACATCACACTTGAGCACCCTCTTCACTGTGGCCCGGAGCTTCTCAGCCTTCTCCTGCCAGTGGCTGCTGTGGAGAGACCAAAGAGTTCAGAAGCCTCACCTGGAGGCTGCCAGGAAGCCCCACCCACATGACCAGCAGATGGGAACCTCTCTATCCCCACAGGATTGCTGTCTGTGTCTCTGTGTGACCTGGGAGCAGGCCCTTCATCAGCCTAGATCTCAGTTTCCCCAGCAGGAAAAGGTCAGGGAAAATGGACCACAACACTTCTAGGCACCTTCCTCTCTCATTGCATGTGAGTCCCCTTCCCTTGTTCCCCAGGGAGGGAAAAGAACCTCAAGTGTGGTCAGAACATCACAAGCATCACTGGATGGAAAGAGGAATGAAAGACTTTGCTACTGATAATATATGGATACAGCTATCTTAAAAACATAAAGTTGAATGATGAACAGCAAATCCTAGAAGATAACAGAGAAAATAATTCTGTTAAGAAGTTCAAAGGTATTGTATAGACATACACAGCTAATAAAAATTATTTTCAGAAAGCAAAGGAATAAGAAATATATAATTCATGTTAGTGATTCTATCAGGTAGGGGAGGAGGGGAGCAGAGAACACAGGAGAAGCACAGGTAGGTTTACTTGTTACTGGGTGTCAGGTTGGGAGATGGGTACATGTGTCATACTGTTGCAATAGGTAGAGATGCTAAGGAGGAAGGAAAAGAGGGAAGGAAGGAGGAAGGAAGGAAGGAAGGAAGGAAGGAAGGAAGGAAGGAAGGAAGGAAGGAAGGAAGGAAGGAAGGAAGGAGAGGCAGAAGGAAAAAGGGTACGGGAGGAAACAGAAGGGAAAAAGGAGAGAGAGAAAGATGGGTCCTATCATCTGGCCATACCTGGCTACACCATGTCCCAGCACCATGCTGACCCCAAGGGAGTTCATCTACTGCTCCCCACCTCCAGATGTCTGGTGCATCCTTGAGGATCCTGCTGCCCATGAAATGTCAGGGACAACTGAGAGGCCAGAGAGCTCTCTGAGGAAGGAGGTGGGGCTCCAGCTCCCAAGAACTCCCAAACCCTGTCCCTTACCTATTCCCTTCTAGCTCACAGGCAAATTTCAGCACTGGGGTCCAGTCAAAGGCCCCTGGATCCTTGCGTAGCCATTTCTGTAGCTCTTCCCTGTTTCGGTCCGTGAAGTCAGAGAGGGTGATGTCACTGAAGGCCTCACAGGCAGCCAGCACTTGGTAGATGGTAGGGCCTGAGCCAACGTCAATCAGCGTTTGGCCTCTGAGGCCCCCTGTGACAGCAAGAGATCGCTGAGGCTGGTGTAAGCAGGCAAGAGAGATGAGACCCAAGACAGGCAGAGGGGAAAGAAGGACACGCACCCTGCTTTCACACAAGGAGGAACAGCTAGCTGCAAGCATGATGGCCATCACGCCTGGCTGCTGCCTGTAGCCAAGCCCCTGCTCAATATCCTATTGCATTAATTTCCTTTCACAACCCGGAACTGCTCTGTAGAGTGACTCTTCTTGTTATTTCCATGTGATGGGTTAGGAAACCAAGTCTTGGAAGGCTGAACAATTATCTCAGTGTCTTTCAGCTAACAGAGATGCACTCACCTCTCCTGGAAAGAGAGCAGGACCTCTGGGCCCTGTTCTGGAGCAGACCCATGACAGAGCGTTCTGGGCACTGCACGGGGCCGTGGCACTTTCCCCTCCCTTTCCTTCCTCCCTCCCTTCCTCCCACAGCCTTTCTGTTCGAGGCCACCTGGGGCTGGACCTCCCTTGGACATCCTCCCTGGATGGACTCCAGCAGGCGGCTGGGGGGAGAGGACCTGGGAGACTCCGAGGGTAAGCCAAGGATCACCTGAATGATGGAGTGAAGCTTGGCTTGCAGCGTTGCCTCAGGAGTCTGGGCTCAGGGCCGTGGCTGCTCTCTCATTCCACCTCCCCTCCGCTTGTTCACCACGCTTGCAGCCTCCCAGCACCCAGCTCAGATCTCTGCTCCTCAGCCCAGTACCCTTAATAAGGATGTGGCTGCCCAACCCAGGAGTACAAGACAACCCTGCATTCCCGTGAACAGGTGACTATCATCAGTCCACTAGAGATGGTTCAGCCAAGGCCCCTGGTGCTGAGGACCAAGCCAGCAGGTTTGTGTCAGGCCAACACCCCAGCCAGCATTCTTGCACCCTGCTCTTCTAGGCACTTGTCATCCCGACATCCAAGACACACAATCCAAATATGCTGTGATCCTAAACCCACATCAATCCCGCTGTTTGCCCTTGGCTTTCTCTCGCCTCAGAACAGGGCTGTACTTCTGATGATCAGGAAGCCACCCCCACTTAGCCCGAGCATCTAGGGGCTCATGGTGAGCAGTTTTGGTTTTTGTGTTTGTTTGTTTTTCAAACCAGGAATCAAACTCAGGACCTTGTGCTTGCCAGGCAGGCACTGTGCTACAGAGCTATATCCCTGGCTGGATTGCAGTTTTGAAATTGTATGGTATTTACTCTTTCCCTGCACAACCTGACCCCTGGACCACACGCAGCTCCAAGGTCATGGGCAGACAGGTCTGACCTCTAAAACTCCAAAGCCCCTGGAGGGGACCTGGCTCACCCAGGACATGTTCTTTCTGTCCTTCATGCAGGGTCCCTGGAGAGAGGCTTAGGGTAGGGAAGGGCCATCTCTGCTCACCTGGGCCAAAGGTCTGGTGGAGACACTGTAGATTAAACTTGATCATCTCAGTCTCAGGAGAGGGGCCATGCTCAAAGTTGTAGTAGGTGGCCAGATAGTCCCTGGGCATGAAGTACTTCTGGTACTCATCAGGACCTGTGAAGCTGCCCTCCATGGTGGCCCTGAGTTCATCCTGCCTCCTGCTGCCCTGTCTTATAAAGGTTCAGAGCTCCTGACTCCACCTCTAGGAATTTGAATCCTCCCCTGCTCCTCCAGTGCTGGCCTGGCCTTGAGGACCCAGTTCTGGGAGGAGCAGAAGGGATATGGATACCCTCATCCTGCTACCACACTGTCACACACCTCACCTGAAACTCCTCCAAATCCAGAGCCACGATGGCTGCTGCAGACACTGTGACGATGCTTGCTCTAAGGACTGGCCCATGTCCATCTCAGGTAACTGGAGGAGCTCAGCTCTTGTACCTGCAGGAGCTCAGCTCTTGTACCTGCAGGTAACGTCAGGCAGGTGTCAGTTTCCCCATCTGCGTGCGCACATCTCTGGCTCTGAAAACCAAAGTCACTCCCTGGATCACAGGTGTCATGAGCCTGAGTAGACAGGGAGGTCCCCATCATCCCCTGGTGGTGGACCCAGTGAATCTCTTCAGTCCAGTCAGTGGACATAGCTCCGTGGACTCAGTTGCTGGAGATCAGAGTTCAGACTTGGGGGTGAGGAGTAGGCAGGGCAGGATGGCTGGTTCCACATCACTGGGCAGGTCAAAATCCAACTTGCAGTCTCCATGAACAAGGACAAGCATGTGCGATCATAAGTCATAATCTGCCAGAGGAGTCATGGCTTTCTGGTCGGCCCCTCAACATGTGACCTTGGCTAAGTGAACTCCTGGGTTAACCTCAGTGTTCCTCCCTTTAGAATAAGAGTGTTTTGTGAAACTTCCCAGACAGAAAAAAGCTCAACTTCCATTTTTGGCCCCAAAAAATAGCTCTGACTTGGCCACAGACCAGACAGAAATGAATCTGCCACACTGAATATTCAGGCTTGTGGCCCAAAGAGTGGGTGGGGCAAGGGTGTTTAGCACTAGCTTCAAGGAAACAGACAATTCTGACTCCCTAGAGCCCAGCAGCCTCCAGCCTTCACAGTGGCAGGGTCACCCAGGAGTCACTTGCCTGGCTTCAAGCAGGCAGGAATCCAGTGTTCATGTTACAAAACTCAAGGAATGGTTTCCTTCTCCCTTCCTTCCTTCCTTCCTTCCTTCCTTCCTTCCTTCCTTCCTTCCTTCCTTCCTCCATCTTTCCCTCCTACCCTTCTTCCTCTCTCTCTCACTCCCTCTCATCCTCTCTCCCTCTCTCCCTCCTACTTTATCTCTTCTCTTTGTGCCAGTGTCATCCCATGTAACATGAGATGGCCTCAAACACATCATTCTCCTGCCTCAGTCCTCCTGAGTACTGGGATTACAGGTATACACCCTGACCAGCACAAGGAGTATTTAATAAAGGGACAGTATAATAAAGATGCTGGTGAACATTGAGAGAATTCACAAGGCAGTTTTCTACAGGGGGGGAAAATCATAGAAAGTGAGCATAGAAAGAGATGTATTTTAAGGAATTGGCTCATGTGATTATGGAGGCTGTAAGACCAAACCTAGAGAGCGGGCTATCAGGCTGGAGCCACAGAGCAGAGCCAATTCTTTAACTCTGTTCAGGCCTTCACTTGATTGGATGAGGCCCACACACATTAGGGAAGGCATCTGCTTTACTCAGAGTCCACTCATTCAAATGGGATCTCTTCAAAAGCATCCTCATAGAAACATCCCTGACAATGAATGACCACATGGTGGTCTAGACACTGGCCCAGCCAGCTTGACACGTAAAATGAACCTTCACAGTAGCTCAGGGCTAGGGCCAGCAGAGCCATTGTCCTCCTAGGACTAGGACAGAGCTGCATGGGAAGGGCCTGCTACAGCAACCAACAGCAAAGGAGCTGAAAAGTAAATACCCAGGCCTGCCATATCCTGCCCAATCCAGCTGAAATCTGGAGTAAAATCCACTGACATGATCTCGGGGGCCTGAGGCAGCTGGAGAAGATGGAGAGAGGATGCTGAGAGGACAGTGAAGCATCCCATTTGCATATAGAATGGAACCGTGTACATGAAAGTACCACTCAGGGTGTGCCAAAAACCCTGTAGTTGGGGGTTCTAGGGGTCTTGCAGGGGTAGGGGAGATCATCTGTCCAGGACAATGCACCCTGCTGAGGCTGGATGCTCCTGGAAGGACAGGGGACACTCTTCCCAGCTCAAGGCCTGCAGCACCTCCTGCTGCCCAGGGAAAGAAGCCAAGTTCCTTCCTGATGTTCCACCCTCTGACTGCACCCCCCGCCTTCTTCACTCACTCTCACCTTCCCTGTCCATCCCAGTGTACATCTGAGTCCAGCCTAGCCAGAGGCCCCTCACAACACTAGGAAAATCTGCCCAAAGGGAGTCTCTTAAGGATAGATTCTAAGGGAGAAAAAAAGCTTCAGGACATTGATGCTTTGGACCAGATCATTCTTTGTTGGGATATGAATCCTAAAGTCTTCACTGCAGGATTATTAGCAACCCTGGCACCTATCCATTAACCACCAGTGGACCACAGTTCACACTTGGGGCAACCGAAAACACCCCCAGGCATTGCCATATGTTCCCTGGGTAGCAAAATTGCCAGCATTTGAGAAGCACTGTCCTACTGCTCACCTTCACCCACATTCCGTTCACACCAGGGCTGCATCAGGCCATTTGAAGAGTGTATGCTGCATTTGAGGCATCTTTCTTCCATGGTTTTCAGTAAATGAGCAAATATTAAGCTATCTATCAAGAAATGAGGCACTTGAAAAGCCATCTATGAAAAAAATATGATATGGAACAATCAGTGTCCCACACTAGGAAAACAACCATCTCAACACCATGCTCGGTGTGACCTCTGCTATCTGTCTTCCTGTTGACTTTGTGGGATGAAGAAACCAGCCCGGAAGAGGGAAGCTGGAAATATAAACAACACAGAGAACAACTATGAACCCTGGTGAGTTGCTGACCTCATCTCACACCAAAGCCTAACATAAAGCTCCCATGTCTTTTATAAATCATCACAGACTCAATCACCACTGCAGAGTTTCCAAGTCTCTGGGATCAGAGAACTTTCTAAATTTAGATAGAAAAATATGCCAAGAGAAAATAACAAATCCATCACACCCTGTGACAGTGTCCCAGAGAAGGGACTTACAATCTGTTAAAGGTCAGATGTGCTGAGTGTCTCTGGATAACCAAAGAATGAATACAGGACAAAGAAGATTGAGAGTCATAAAAGTTCACTGGGAGAAAGCTCCAGAAAGACAAGAGGAGCCCCCAAAGTGAGTTGCTGCTGAGGCTCATTTTCTGGGTGATTTTATACACAGAAATGACCACATATCAGGACGCTCAGCCAAGCTGAGGCCCACCTATGGGATTACAAGTGTAGTAGCTTAGCTAATATTGATCCTATAGGCAAGCAAGGCAAGTAGCAAGGATATATATATGGTGGGCATCACTTACTTCAGCTTATCTATAGCTTCTAGTGGAGAAAGATCAAGACACTTCAGGGAAGGGATAGAAGTCTGTGTCAGGTGTTCTGGTCCCCCACCTATGCAGCAGATGCCCTATCTAGGCTCACTGGACCCAGTGGTGCTGATACAGTGCAATCTGAAGCTGCTGTCCATCTCTAGGGAGCCCTGCAGGCCTGGTTGTCTTCCAGTTTGTCTCCAGCCACAGTTTTGATGTGTCCTATCTTTTGTACCGACTCCTTTGAAGACCTGGACCCTCTCTGGCTGCCTGTTAATTTCTATCTAAATAAGCTATGTATTATAATAGTATATTGTATTTCATTAGAAAAAAATTAAACAAATATTTGTTCTAAAAAATTAAATGGCAAAAAATATTGTTTTCCTTTGGAAAAACAGTTTAGTAATTATTTCCCTGAATGACTTGCCCAAATTAGCTACAGGAAAAGTTTTCATACTTTGGCCCAGCAATCCCATGTACAGTACAGGTATCTAATCCAAAGCCAAATTCCAAAATACAGCAAAAAGCCCAAGCACCACAATACTGACTACATTATTTGAGATAATGGAAACCTGTGAGTCTTTTACTGCAAACACTAGGGGAGAAGTCAACCATACTAGAACAGCCACCCAGAACTGCCGTTTGTGGAGTCTGCACGTGCTATGGAGAGGTGACATGGCTTGACAGGCAGATGTGGGCACGCATGGTGAGATGCGATGTGCTCACACAATTCCCTGGTGCGAGTCTCCAGCACTGCCCAGCAACATAAGAAACCCCGGGACAGGAGTCATACGCTCAATGTCAACAGCCATTTTCATCCACTAACCATTGACATCTGTTGGATTCCAACATGACAATCATGTTTAACAAATTGAGCAGAGGTCAGCCAAATAAGCAGCTGTCCTGTCACCACTTAGCATAGAATTGATACTTTCTTCATGGGATGGAATTACCCCTGGTCTAAGTTGTATGAATTTCAGAAACAGGGAAAATATATATTTAACACAATAAAAGTAGGAGACATATGAGGAAAGGTGGATTAAAGTGTGTATTCTGTGGCAATGTTTTCCCACAGACTCAAAACCCTGAGCCTAAATGCTCAGTGTCTTTGGTTCTGGGTGTTGGGAGCCAGGGGTCCGCCTGCTTGAAGTAGCCTCTTGGTGTCCTGGAAGGTAGAACCTCAGGAGGCCATGTGAGCTATCAGCAGGTTGTTGGGGATCCCTGGATCCACAGACATTTGAGCAGCACCACTGGGGGCACAAAGAGAGCTGGGTGGGAGATCAGAGGGCTTAGATGGGCAGAGGATGAGCCTTGGACCCATCTGTATTCCAGCTTCACACATGGGTTTTGTTTGAATCTGGTCCGCATTATTGCTACCAGGGCCACATGAGCAAGGTACAGCCCTTCCTCATTGCGAGGGGGCCTCGTCAGTCTCTACTTTGCAAATTGTTGTGAAGAAGCAGGAAGCCCCTGGTGCATAGAGGCCCCCAGTAAATGTTAAGGATTCCTATCCAAGATGTCTTCCTTGGCACTACTCTCTGTGTGAGGGAAGTTTTACACCAGCTCAGGCCCAGATCTGCCCTTGTAAAACACACTAGTTTGTTGCCTGAAATCTGTTTACTCTAAGGTGACCTTTGGAAGGAGAATTTGGCAACACAGTGTGGGGAGAAATTTTATTTGAAGACTTGTAGACTCCCATGCAGTTGTAAGAGGTGTATTCAAAATACATGGTGAATGTTTAAATTTTTAAAATGTGTTACAATACCAGACACACTGCCACTGATCCTCCTCAAAATGCATTTCTGGAAATCTTTCCTGAGTAATTTTATGAGATGTGACAAACAAAAAAAAAAAAAAAAAGAAAACCAGGATGAATGCTACCAAGTGCCACCCAAAAGAAAGGCAGGCTCGCAAAAACATCGCAGTGTGTCCTCATCCACTTTACTTACTGATCTAACACCACACAACTCCTGGCTCTTCCCCAAAGTCAAGATGATCATGAAAAGTAAACATTTTAAATTAATTCAGCACATCAAGTTGCCAAGACAGTGCAACTGAAGGCATGGAAAAAGGGGCTCCCACATTGCTCAGGAAAGAAGCAAGAACTAGGGGATAAACGTGTTCGAAGTAAAGAGGAGTGTTTTTAAGGATGATCAGTGGTAGTGTGTCTTCTATGGTAAATTTTTAAAAATTTAAACATTTGCCATATTTTTCAATCATCCCCATACTCTGCTAGGAAGCTCAAAGTTGCCCTGTAAGTTGTGAGAAAGATCACCCAGCCTCCCTCAGTGGAGATGCCTTCTAGGGCAATAGTGTAAGATCAAACCAGATATTAGTGTTGATACCAGCTGCTGTTCTTACTTGTTTTCCCCAGTTCGTGTACGTGTGTGTGTCAGCTTCAGTGCAGGGTCCTGATATATCCTCGTCATGTACAGGTACAGCCGCAGTTTTTAAATAGTTTGTCCAAGCATGAGGCTTCCCATGATCTTCAGGGGCCCTGCCTCCATTTACTCCTGCACTAACCAAAAAGAAAAGATAGATAAATATACAAGTTTAAACATCACACTGTTTCTGTTGTATGAGAAACCCAAAAGGTACATAAGGAGCGTCATGTGGGATAGACACTGGGAAATAGGAACAACACATTCAAATGGGAAGGGGGACAAGGGACAGGGGAGGGGAATGGAAGGAAAAGAAAAGGTAAAAAGGAGAAAATGTAAGGAAAGAATGGAAACAAAGCTTTTATGAATGGGGAGGGGAAGAAGGATTGAAGAGAGGGAGGGAAACGGGGCAAAAAGAAGAATCAAGATAGAGAATGTACAGGTCCAAAATCCCTACGATGAATCTGATCAATATGTATGAAAATATGTACAAATAAAACATAAAGTTAAAAGTAAATTATCTACAATTTTTTTTTTACAAAAAGAGCAAAGGACAAAAAAGATTGATTAAGCAAGTGGATAAAGTGAACAAGATTAAACTCAGTGATGCTCGGTCTGTTTTTAAGGACAAGCTCACTGACCCTGGTCGGTAAAATCTCAGTCATCTCTGGATCCTGTTTCCCCATCCCAAGGGCCCTTTCTGCTCTGATTCTTGTTTTCCTGACCAAACTCCAAGAGGGCAGCAAAGCACCCTTGAACTATCGCAGGTCTCTCCTTGTCTCTGTCTCCACCGCTTTCTCCTCCGGCTCGCTGTGTGTCTGTCTCTCTAATTCTCTCCCCTCTCCACCCTGAGCAGCAGCTACACTCAAAATTCCACCTCCCGGGAACACCAAAGAGCAGGCACTGGTGACCCTACTGCATTCCCATGTTCTTGACAATTTATCAAGTAGATAAGCTCCAGCCAGAAAATTCAGCCCCGCAGCGCTGGCTTCCTGTATTTGGGTGAGGCCGTCCAGGAGAGGGAGGCGGGCCAAGAAGGTTACAAAACTCGAACTGGGAAGAGGCTGGGAGGAAGGTGCAGGCACACCTGGGCAGGGGAGCAGGCAGGCGTGCCAGGATGGAGGGTAGACTGTACACAGGAGGAGAGCACTACAAGAAAGAGTTCGACCCCAAAGACTACCTGGCCACCTACTCTGCCTTCAACTCAGGCACCATGGCAGGAAACGAAATCCTGAAATTTAACCTGGAAAACCCCTTCCCGACCTTTACTGCAGGTGAGTGACTGCAGTCCTGTGGGGTTCATGGTGGGGGCAGGGGGGTTTCACTGGGCAGGAAAAGCTGGGAGTCCATGCACCAAGGGTGCTGTGGAGGCAGCCCAGTCCATCCTGGCCACCAGCCTGCCAACCATAGGGCCTCTGCCAGGTGCCAGCAGGTGAGTCCAGAGCCCTGGCCTTGGAGACCAAAGAGCTGGGCTTGGGTCTGTGCCCATTGGCCTCAGTTTGTTCACCTGTGAAATGGAGAGAGGCTGGCCCTAGAACTGTTTTGTGTAGGGAGAAGATACAAGAACAGGCCTGAGAACACTGCCTGCCATTTAACTGCTTGGCCTGCCTCCTCTGCTGAGAAGCATGAAAGTAGGGCTTTGCAGCCTTCCTGGGCTTATGAATCCCACTGGAAATCTGATGAAAATTCTTATGCACACACACACACACACACACACACACACACACACACACTTTTTTTAAAGCAGAAAATAGACTCACCCATGCATGTATGAAGCCCTGGGTTTGAGTTTTAGTATTACCCACAGAGGGGACCAGGGGGAGAAAGTTTATGGATACCCAAAGCCAAATCACAGAGTTCAGTTTACAAATCTTTCCTCTGGGGCATTAGAATTGCACGAACCAGTAGAGACTAACTCTCAACTTCTTCAGCGCGGGAGGGAGGGAGGGGTGGTCAGCCCAGACAAGATGGCAGAAGCAACAGCAAGACTACAGCCTGCAGGAGGGAGATTCAGCGCACAATTCAGAAGGGTTTGCACTGCACAGCCCGTAAGCGTGGCTCAGGCACTCGTGTAATCAGCCCAAGAAAGGCACATCCAGGAGCACTCACAGGAACACAGGAAGGGGAGCTTAGTTCTCCCAGAGAAATCTGAGGCATCCTGGAGTGGGGAGGCTGGCACGGAGCTTTGGCAGATGGACAGGTGGGTGTTAAGGGAGAAGGCAGGAGGGATGACGCAGAGATTAGGGAGCATTAGCTTAGTGCTGCCTTTGTCTCTAACTCAGTGCTTCATCCTTCACCTTCTGGATTGGCTGAGCTGGAGCATGAGCCCCCAGCCCCGTTCTCAGCTTTCATCCAGCTCTGTACCGAGGTTGCTTCCCGGCCGGGGAGGTCCAGAGTCAGAACCCCGCCGGAAATAAGCCAACTTCACCCAGAAAGTCAGTCCTAACCTGCCCAGAAGGCCGCAACTTACACTACCAGAGCCGCAGTAGTACTCTAGGGGTGTCAGGGGGATCGGGTATGTGTGCCAGGCTACACCCACCGCCAGCCTCGCTGTCCCAGCCCCAGGTGTGAATCTGCCCTCCCTGCACCAGGAGTTGAGGCAAAGGCGGGCACAGGCCTCCCCCGCACATCTTCCTAAGCCTGTGAGTTGAGGTCTCCTCCACCCGCCCCCTCAGGCCTCCCAGTGCTGTCTCCCACAGGAGGAGTGCGGGGTGACACATGTACCCATCACTCTGCCGCTTGCTGAAGCAATGCTGAAGCTCCTCTTTCACGGCTTTAGCTGTGCAGTCATGGCTGCCTCAGTGTCCCAAACTGATTCAAAATATTTGCCTTGTATAGTCATTTTGACTCTGAGGGGGAGCCAGAAGTTGCACAGTGCCAGAGCTGGTGAATTAGGTTGTATGGGGACACACTATATTTTAACAAGCCTTATTTTCCATTGGATGGCACTAGGGGGCGCCATTCACTGAATTTATTACCATACCTTGTAAAGACACCCAGAAAAGATTTCCAGAACTGCTTCAGAAAGTGACAAGAACCATATAATAAGTGTGTTTGAAGTGGGGAGCTGGGTCTTTAGAAGGGGATTAAGGGCAAGGTGCCTTTTACCGTAATACATTTTTCAAGTTATTCACTGTATATTTTGATCACACCTGGTAGTCCACAAAGTTGTAATCTTTGCCCTTCCCACACACCCAGAATTATGCTTTACTAACACAAGCATCTCTCCTGCCAACCAAGTTGACTCTCAAGATTGACTAGTATGTTCTGGCAGGAGTCTGGGTGAGCAACTTCCAGGGCACTAAAGATCAGCAGGAGGAGGGGCAGGCAGTAGAAACAGCAAGGGCAAGGCTGGCAGTGAGAACGAGCTGCTCAGGGGCCAGTAAGAAAGTGACTGCCAAGTAAGGAGAAGACAGCCCGGTGTCAGAGAAGGCAGCTGAGGCCCAGCCCTGCGAGGGCAAGAGCTTCGGCCTCAAGTGCACTAGAGAGGGGAAGGGAGTGGTGTGGTCTACGTGTTTTAGGAAACTGCTCATCACACCGCTGGCCGAGGATGGCTGAGGAGAGAGAGCAGGCAAACTAGCAGAGCAGGGTGGGCAGGGGTGTCCAGGCAGCTACCTGATGCTCACCAGGTGGGAGCCAGGGAGTCCTCGGAGGCGGCTGCAGCTGGACCACCTGTGGGTGCAGCCGACTCCCTGCTAGCAGAGTGGATGTGCGGGGAGTGAGGAGTCAGGGGCATCCCCAGTCTGGGTGTGCATGCTGGCACTCAGAGGAGACTTCAGGCTGGAGATGAACTCTAGGAGCTGTCAACGGGTGGCTGAGAACACCACAGGGCCAGGTATAGTCAATGCCCCATGCTAAGGTCAGACCAGGAGGCGGCTTCTGAGGGAGACTGGGAGAAAGCGAGGACAGAGAGCGTGCAGGCCCAGGAAGCCGAAGGAAGCATGGATACAAGAACGTGGAGAACATTATGATACAAATAATCTCCACCCAGAAGGAACGCACCCCCCCACCCCAGTTCCACAGACGTGCAATCTCCCCAGTAAGCAAATTCACAGAGACACAAAGCAGATGAGTGCCTCCTAGGGGCTGCGGGTAAGGGACCTGGGGACGGGGGAGTCATTGCGTAATGAGTACCTTGTTTCTATAGACAGCAATAAAAAAATATTGGGGAAAACCACTGATGATAGCTGCATAGCATTGCAATCACCATTAATGCCACTAAATAGTACGATTAAAATGTATCAAATGGCAAATGCTATTATATATACTTTCCAACTTAAAAATCAATAATGAAATATTGCAAAAAATTATTTGTTAAGGAGTTAAAGGAAGTGAAGGAGACAGGAATAAGATATACAATCCACCATCACGAGAGCTGGCTTAGCTTGAGCAGATCTGCACCTGCATTCCCTCGCCTTTCTAATGAAAGGACTAATACCCTCCTCAGACATTTATTTGCTGAACAGGTTAACTTATGGTCTTTTCCAAAGATGACGGCTGGGGTGACGGATGATCATAATCATGATGCTTATTATAATTAGCATTTTTATTACTTGCTATATCTGTTACATATCATAATCATATTGTCAGTTGGTCACTGTGCGTATCACCTCACCTCTGTGACTGTCCCCTACAGGCACAGGTGGCAGAAGAAGGAGGCCCCTCTCCGAAAAACAGTCACGATGTGACCCAGCTGCACCCACTGGGGTTGGCCCAGGTGCCACCTGCTGACTGCGTGCTGACACTGCTGACCTTGGAGAGCACCTGTCCCAATGTGGACGCATACCGGGTGGCCAGCAGGGCCTGGTGGGCCTGCTGAAGCCAGGCAGACACCTGGCACCATGGTCACCCTGTGTTCACAGTGCTACACGGTGGGCCCGAAGAAGTTCTTCAGGCTCGGCCTAGAGAAGGAGACAGTGGAGTCGGCCTTGCAGGATGCCAGCTGCCAGGTGCTGAGGTGTGACCAACACCCCATCAGCTACTCTGAAGCTTGCTCCAACAATGAGGGCATCTGCTTTGTAGTTGCCTGCAAAGGCCCCAGTGTCTATGGTCAGCCCGGCAGGGAGGGCCTGCCTGGCAGGGAAGTCCTGGCCACTGTGTCTATGGTCTCATTCACTGCCCCTCTGAAGGGAGTTGGGCCTGCTTCCGATGCCTGGTCCAGAGATCTCAGGGCACAAGCTGGGCATCTGTCCTCCATAGTCCCTTCTTGTTGCCCTGCACCAAAGACCACGAAAATAAATAATTTAGCTGGATACTCTTCATTTGGCTTCTCCCAGGAACAGACCTTGAGACAAGGATTTGAGTCCACATCACTGAGTTGAGAGCAAATTCTATATTTGAGAAAGGACTCCAGGAAACATTAATAAGGCTGTGGACAGGAAAAGCAGAGAAGTAAAGAGCCTGCCCCAGCAAAGCGTGTGTCACTACACCTCTGCAAGCTCTCACTACTGTGTCAACTGGAGCTCAGCAATGCTGGGACATTGGGGACTGGTGTGGTCTACACACTGTGGAGTCACCCTGCCTGGTGGAGCTGGGCCAGGCCTCACTGGCTTCTGGCATTATGACTGAGGACTTCTCTGGAGGACTTTAATTCTCCAGCATGCTCGGCCTCCTGCATTGGGCAACACAGCCCCAGAGGGAACTCAAAGGCAAAGATCACAGATACTGGCTATGGGGCTTTGGGCCAGCAAGCCAAGGGACAAGAAGAGGCCACATCAATGTCCACGCAGTTAGGATATGTGCCATCACTGGGGTGCAGGGCTGGCCCTTCATGGGAGAAAGAGAAGAAGACCTCAGGCTCTCAAAGCCAGGAAGCACCCCACAAAGAGGGCGATGTCTAGGCCCAGCTCCTGTCACTCTAGTGCAGAGACTGAGGCTGGGAAGGGAGGAGACAGGCCCCGGGGGAGGCTTCAGTAAGTCACAGGAGAGTCCCCCAGGTCCACGTGAGGAGGAAACCCATGGCAGTGGAGCCTCAGGGAGCAGCCAGCTGAGGCCGAGCAGTGGGGCAGAGCAGGGAGCCAGGCTGCTGCAGTCTGGTGGACCAGACCCGGAGCTGCGACCTCTGACAGCTTCCGCTGGGGTCATGTGTCTAGTGGGGCCCTTCCAGCGTCGTAAGTCTCCTTCCTTACACAGTGATGCTGAGCGTGCTAGAGAGGAGCGCACAAACTTCAACCCCAGACTCACTCATTCACAGCAAAGTGCCAACACTGCAAGTAAACCTGAATACGGAGGCTTTAGTTAAGAAAAAACAACTCACACGTTAACATCTTTCGTCTTAAAAGAAGAACAAATACCACAAGTGCCACTGGTTCACCCCTGCTGGTGCAGATGCTAAGGGAGCCAGTCCCCAGCCCTGGGCTGACCACCCTCTCTGGGGTATAGGAGGGGTGTCCGCATCTCTCCACACACACCCAGCCACTGTTAAGCCCCCCATGCTGTCTGGAGTACAGTGTGAACCTTTAGTGGTCTGTCAGCTTCCAGCACACCAATTCCAGTCCGTCCTCCATGGAGCAACTTCCCAGTGCAGCTGCAACCACATTTCTACCCGCTTAGAACCTGGGCCTGAGGGAGAAAGTAATCACCTGGCAGATGTGTCACACAGCCCTAACCTCCCCTGCATGTCCTTGTCGCATAAAGTTCCTCTTCCTCCTCCCTAGCCCTTGCCTCACCTCTGAGCACTCTCTCCAAGCGATAGGGGGAGAGGATGTGGGAAAGATTGAGGCTGAGCCAGTGCCCTCTCCCCAGGCGAAGGACAGCCTCAATTTGCCATCGTGCCACCAAAACCCCACTGGATTCCAAACCTCTTCCATCAAGCTCTTTGATGACTTTGAGCCTCATATCATAGGGCAGTAACGAGCCAGTCCTCCCACCACCATTACCAACAAACCGGGTTTGGTTCCTGCATCCTGCTGCAGAGATGTGCAACGCAAGGCCGCAGTGGCTCCTTATGGACACCAGAGGGCAGTGCAGGGCAGGCAAAAACAGGCGGGAAG
Source organism: Dinomys branickii (assembly GCA_004027595.1). Taxonomy (NCBI): domain Eukaryota; kingdom Metazoa; phylum Chordata; class Mammalia; order Rodentia; family Dinomyidae; genus Dinomys; species Dinomys branickii. Next base: position 256,472 of record PVLD010000510.1, on the reverse strand, counting down.
GCATCTCGGGATAGAGAGATGGGCTCCAGCACCTTTTGACCTCCTGTAGTTCTTTCAGTCCCCAGCAGATGGAAAAATCATAAACTGCAACACCCAACAGAGCTGGAACCTCTTGGACAGGCCGGGCCTCTCTGTGTCTCAGCCAAAGAGGTCAGACTTTTCCAGGCCAGTGTGCCTTTGGATCACCCAGGACCTTGAGCCTGTGGGTCTGATCTAGCAAGGCTGAGATTCTGCATTCCCAACCAGTTCCTGAGGGTGCTGGTGCCACTGGCCAAGGACCATGGGTCCAGCAGCCAGGCAGTAAGGAGTGCATCTTGAATTCTACTTCCTGTGTCTGGCCCCGACTCCTCACTGGAACAGAAACTGAGCTGAACCATCTCTCTGAGTCGCAGCTGCAACCGTAGTGCCTAGTGCATAACGGCACTCAGTAAAAGCGGGATAAATAGAATCTATGAAACTTACTGCTACAGGGTTCCTACAGCTTAGCCCTTTGGCTAAGAAGTTTCTGGAGCCACCTAATCCAGTGGCCTTTTTCATTCTTTACAATCAAGGAATCAAATCTTTTCAGCAAAACATTAAGAATTCATAAAGCATGCACCAAAGTGAAGCCCATTGCAAAAATGACCGTAAGTTCTCCCCTCCCCGGTGGGCCTTTGCAGTGTGACCTTGCTGCTCATCCGACCCAGAGGTGAGACTTCTCTCCACCACCTCTGTCCTCTCGTTCTGGGTTTGCCCTGAATGTTTGAGCCATGGTAATATTAGCAAAAGTGATGCCTGCAGAAGTTTAAAAAGGGCTCAGATACTGGGCTCTCTTGTCATGGTGTTTACCCAAAGGAGCTGAAAATTAATGCTACACAAAAGCCTACACATAGCAGCTTTGTTTATACATTTCCAAAATCCAGAAGTAACGCAGACATCTTTCAGTGAGCGTACGGATAACCAAAATGTAATCCATCCAGACAATGGGTTTTTACATTTAGTGTACAAAAGCAATGAGCTATCAAGCCAGGAGAGCACAAGATGGAATTTACATGGGAGAAGCCAATCTGAAAAAGTTAAACAATATCTTTCCAACAGTTTGACATTATGGAAAGACAGAACCATGGAAAGAGTGAAAGATTGGTAGTGGCCAGGGGTTGTGGGGGGAAGGATGAAGAGCAGAGGGCAGGATGTTTAGGGTAATAAAATGATTTATATGACCACGGTGGTAGGTGCGTGACATCACGCATTTATCCAGACCCGTAAAATATACACCACCAAGAGTGAGCCCTAACGTAAATGATGGATGTAGGGGGGCGGTGATGTATCCCTGTAGTTCATGGCTGAAACAAAAGTGTCGCTCAGGCGGGGTGCTGATGGGGGAGTCTGTGCCTGTGTGCACAGGGGGACACGTGAGAAGCATCTGTACTTTCCGCTCAGTGTCAAGTGAATTTAAAACTGCTCTAAGAAACAAAGTCTATTATTTTTTAAAAAGTGCTGCTGAGCTGGGGTTTACTCGTTTTCTTGCTGCTCAGGGTCCTGAGACCCCAGCATGTGAAATAGCCCAGGCTGGCCCGCTGGGCCCTGATGCCCATGACATCCAGTCACTTCCCGGACCTCACACGAGGGCTTCTCAGCCCTCAGCTCTAGCCAAGACACTCTGGGTGCAGAGAGGAGCCAGGCCAAGGGTCCTGAGGTAAGAAATGAGGAATGTGTTTCACCTCAGATTTGATGGTGAATCATTACCACCTCAAAATTAACTGAAATATATTTTCCCTTAAAGATGACACCTCACATAAAAGACAATAGCTCAAAAACCATGAACCCAGAAGGACCAACGGATGAGAAGACAGCAGACACACAGTTTTGAAAGCGAGGAGCTGGTCATGCTGAGGTAGCAGATCCCAGCAGGCTGTGTGGTGAGCTCTCAGGGCAGGGCCTGTGAGCAGTGTGGTTTCCTTTGGGAATGCTCTGAGATGCAATGAGCTACTTCTGGTCAGAGTGAGAGCTGGGCGGAAGCAGGAGGGTGTACAATGGGAAGGCTGTTTGATGTTGTATAGGAAGAAGTCATGTGGCTTGTGCTCCTTGGCTCACCCCACCCAGGACCCAAGGTGCCTTTCTTAGAGAAGCCGAACCGAAGACCACCAGGCACTGGCCTTACAGTGAAAGCTTCTGTTTTACATGCTGAACCCTGAGCCCAGTCCCAGGCCTCTTGCTCAGCTCCAGGTGTTCTCTTCCTCTGGACAGAGACTAGAAACGTGTTCTCTAGGAAATCTGGCCAGCCCAAGAGAAGCAACCGACAACATGGACACCAGCTGTCACCCAGTGAATACCATAGTCAGAGTGGGCCTGTGAGTAACAAGCTTCTAATCTGTGCAGTGCCGGCTCCAAGCAAGACAGCCAGCAAATCCCTACCGTGCACATGAGGAGAACCTGGTGGCAGAGAACAAGGAAGCCAGGAAGGACAGAGTGCACAGGGAGGAAGGATGTCACCATGCCCCGAGCAACAGGGGAAGGCTGAGCATGCGCGGCACCAGAGCGGGACTAGCGCCCTGCGGTCGAGTCATGTCTCTCCAGCATGCCCTCAGTCACCTCTGTGCTGCCGTTCCACACACCCCAACTGTCCCACTGGGTCCCACCTCCCACCAGAGCCTGCCCAGGCCTCTCCTGCTTCTGACTCAGGCCTCACCCCCAAACTGCAGCGGCGCTGTCTCCTGCCTCTGCCTACCGCAGGCTTTGCCTAGGGATGAGTTGGCTGGCAATCTCAGTGGCACGGTCTCCTGCTCCCTCATTCCTGCTGCTCTGCCCCCTGGGGCCGCCTACCAAGCCACTCAGGCCTCACTTCAGGCTCTGCTTTCAGGGAAGCTATACTTGGAGTCTGAAGGATGAAACTGAGGCTGCACAGGCCTGGGAGCTGGGGCAGCAGGGCGCAGGAGAGCTGGCTGCCAGCTCCCCGGGTTGCAGGGAAGTGCAAGCAGGACATCCAGAAGAGACCCTCCCCTATAGAGGGTGGTTGTCTTTCCTGGGCTGGGCTGAGAGTCTACTTCACACTCCTGGCCCTTAGGGGCAGACCCGCGACCAGGGCCCATGTTGCTGCCCCTCCTCCACAGGCAGCCAGCCCACCCATGAGAAGGGTCTCCAGCGCCCTCTGCAGGTGGCTGCCGTTTCCTGGGCTGTGCCCTGCTGGAGCCAAATCGGGCTTTCAATAGCAGAGAATCTGAAGATTCAGGAAGCGGAATGCGAATTCCAGTGAGGAAGCTGGAGTTCGGGAAGGGAGGGGCCTCTGCTTTGCCCAGACGGGTAGGTAACGGGAAACCCAAACTTCCTGAGGGAGCAGGTTGTGTGTGTACCCCACACATTCCAACCACGCTGTCTTCACTGTGCTGTCTCAGCCCTCCCCGGCTCCACCTCTTTGCATATGTTGTTTCTTGGCCGTGGGTGTGCCCGAGCCTTGGGTGTGGCCACACTTGGCAAGACCCTTATCTTTCCTCTGAACCCAAGTAGGACCTCAGCACCCCCTCTTCAGCCCCTATGCACACCACCTGGGGACTACATAGCTCTGCAAGGCTCCTTAGACACCTTGTCTCATTTCCCCACAGGTCTGTGAGCTCCGCTGGTTCTGGGACAGGTCTCACTGACTTCTGCGCATGATCCATCCGCAACCCTGACCCCGGCACTCGGGTCTGGGTCCTGGGAGGGTCATCAGCCTCTTTGCTTCTGTTTTGTCCTATTCAGTGTGAGGATAGTAGTGAAGGTCAGTGTGACGGGAAGTCACTGATGCCTGAGGGACAACAAGGAGAATGGGGGGACCCAAGAGCCCCAAGGAAGAGAGTAGGACCTGGGGAACTTCCCCCTGAGAAGGTAGCAGGGTCTGAGAGGGCCCTAAAGTCATCCACCGGGCCTGGGGGAGCCCCAAGGAGACCAGTGGGGGCGAGAAAGCCTTCTAGAGGCAGGAAAGGCACTGAGCCTGGCCCTAAAGATGAAGACAGCCCTCAGGCTTCCAGGATGGACACCACAGGAAGGAGGAATGTGTCTAGAGCAGGAGGTTGAGGAGAACAGCTGGGCACAGAGCTCAAGGAGAGGACAGGAAGGAAACTGAAGCATGAGTCGGGCATGAACCCAGCAAGGATGGGTGGATGGACAGCCCCAGGGTGGGTGGCCCGTCCCCACCAGCACTGAGCAGGCAGTCACGGGCTCCTGCGTCACCGAGACCACTGGGCTCTCTGAGGACACACAGAATGCGCAAAAAGTAGACCAAGCCCTTGTCCCGCAGAAGCCAGAGGAGAAGAGTGCATGCTCTGGGAATGGCTGGACCAGAACCTAGATGTGGAGAGTGAGCATCCAGCTCCCAAGTTCCCTGGAGCTGAGCATCCTGGAAATTTCTAGAAGACAGAGATATCTAAGGCTCACCCAATTCTCCAGATTTGGCTTGTGTGGAAGAGACCAGAAAGCAGCTGGGATTCCTGAGACTTCTGAGCATAGCAGGCACCTGGGAAAAGATGGGAGCACTCCCTCCTCAGGCCCCTGGGCAGTGCCAGGCCATCTCCACTGTGTGCGGAAGCAGCCATCTGCAGTGTATCCTGAGTGCCAACTCAAGGGACAGCACAGCTCACTGTGGCCCAGACTGTGTGCACTAGAGGAGGGTCTAAGTGAGGGACATGGAGGGGAAGATGCCCCCAGAACCCTTGCCTGATTTGGCTTTGAAAGCCAGGATGTTGGGGCCAGCTTGCTTTCTCCAGAGATGGTAGCCAATCCCAGCCATGCCTCATGTCGGGATGCATGAGAGGCAGAAGCAAAGCGGGCCGAGACCCCAGAGTGCCCCCTGGGCAGGGTGATGAGGGCTGAGCACAGGAAAGACAGTACCCAGGTGTCCCCTGGTGGCAGGGCTGGGAGCTGGTGGCAGGGGCGGGGAGCACACGTGTATGTGCAAGGCAGAGCAGGGGAGAGAGTTCCCCATCACTGTGCGGTGCGCAAGCACAGGCAGAGCGGGGGGAAAGTGTCTTTCTGCAGTCCAGAATACAGCAGGATGCTGCTCTGCTGGACATCACTTCCCAACTTCCCTTCAAGCCTGAAGACCAGAATCCTTGTACCAGGGATGCAGGTGTGATGTGAGTGTCTGGTGCTTCTGGCAGGGGCATAGCCAGATCAAGCACCAGCAGAGAAGACGAGGTGCCCTGCTCACCAGAAGAGCCAGAGACCATCCTGCAGTGGCTGATGTGAGCTGGGGTGGGCACGGTTGTCCCAGGACAGGAAGAGTGAGGAGTGTTGGGGCTGAGAAGTCAAAAGCCACCACAGATGGGATAGAAGGCTGTGCCAGGGCTGGTAGGTGGGAGCTGTGGACCAAGGCTGCAGGGGCAACGGGTCAGAATAAACTGGGCCTCACCTGCCAGCACCTCTAGTGCCTCTTGGGAGGGCACAGGGCAGAGCCAGGAGTGAAGATGGGCAAGGGGCACACTGATGGGAAGAAGGGAGATTTTCTGGGTGGGGCAGCAGCAGGGGATCTGAGCCTGTTGGGTAGGTAAGAGGGCTACTGGATGTTCCTGCAGGAAATCACCTGGGATAGTTAATGATGGGTGAGGCTGCCCTTCCTGCTACAGAGCACAGCCTGGTTGGGACTCAGTGGGGGCAGAGCAGGTCCTGAAATTGAGCGAGAAATCCGTGTTCTCCTGTGGATAGGCTGGGAGCTGACTACCTGATGTGCTGGAAAGCCAGCGGTGTGTTTTTTCTTTGTAACTTCTAGATCAGAGAAAGATGTTGGCTGTCAATTCTGCAGGCCAGCAAATACCCGTTCCACCTCTCCCCTGGAGTTACAGTGCTCATTGCAGACCTCAAAAGACATAACTGCTTGTTTTTCCTTCAGAGCTGTAGAGCTGGAAAGCTTTTCTACTCGGCAGGAAGGGCAGCTCACTTCAGGAAATCCACCAGAGAGCCTGGCTGCTTGTCGCTCAGAGAGCCACATAACACCCTCACTCCTGCCCCACACGGTGGGTGTGGAAATGGAATGGAGGGGTGGTGGAAATGGGAAGGATCTGGGTGCCCCAGTGTCCTCTGGAAGAAGGCACCATGGGTGGAACTTGCCCTGCCCTCTGCTTCCCAGAGCCAGCAAGAGAAAGGAGTCTTTGTTCAGGCAGGTCCTTGAAGATCCAACCATCCAGTTCAGGGATGGGAAGACAGGCTGGGAGAGAGAGGGAAAAGTAAGGTAGTGACCATGCACCGTGGAGCCTTGGCCAGCAGTTAGGGGACCTGGGCTCTAACCCAAGGAAGCTCATTTTGGAGCAGCTGAGATAGTTCACCCGCCCTCATTGGGTACATGGTCAAAGGAAGGCGCCACACAGGGGATTTCCCCTGAGGGGCCCTAGCCTCTCCAGCCCCACCCCATCTCCTTTAGTCCCCAGTTCCACTTCTGGGCAGGAAAGGGCTGTGGGCCATCCAAGGTGTGCCACCACGGCCACACAAAAGGGCAGGAGGTCGTTTTCAAGGGCTGTGGTGCCATGGTCAGAAGTCCTGGGCACTTTCTGGGCCTCAGTTCCCCAGGCCACAACAAGGAAAGGAAGTGGGCAGGAATCTGGGTTTCCCCGCTCCTTGCTTTACTTGCCTCTCAGCTTCCTCTGTCCAAGGGGCAGGACTGCAGAGGAAGAGGGGCTGGGGTCCCTCTGCAGAGATGAGCTCGCAGCTCCCCAAAGCCACATGACTCACAAGCAGGAGCATGCAGCTCTGTGCTTCATGCTCTGGTGATGACTGAGTTACTTAGAGCATCTTCCACAAGGACAGAGACAGTCCGAGTGTGAAGTTCCACCCCCAGTGCCTCACACAATGCCCAGCGTGTACTAGGTGTTCAACGACAACTGCAGAGTAATTCAAATTATCCCCATACTGCAGATGTGTAAGCTGAGGCTCAGAGAGTTCAAGGAATTTCCCTAGGGTCACGCAGGAAGTAAGGGACAGGCTGGGTTTCCATCTTAGTTGTGCGTATTTGCCAAGTGATAGGTGGCTGAGTGAGGAGATGTGGCCCATGTGCTCTGTGTACATACAATTTGCACACCAGGGTGGAAGGGCCAGCAAGGGAGCTCCCAGAGTCCTCATTCTCCATGGACAGACAGACAGGCAGGCAGGCAGGCAGGCAGGCAGGCAGGCAGGAAGCTTGCATCTGCAAGCTAAGTGGTCAGAGGAATGTCTGGGGTTGAGTGAGGGTGATGGAAGGTTTCTTTAGGGAGTGCGTAGCCCAGCCCCGGGGTATAGGGGACTCTCTTCTGTGAGATGACTTGGTTCCCACAATGTGCTGTTGCTCTACTTGCCCCCTGTTGCTCCCCTCCCCCATTCCTGCCCTCCCCCCCCCAGTTTCCTTCCCTTCTCTTCCCTTCCTCCTCCTCCACTTGGTCCCCAGCTGTCCCTCAACACTAGACTCTCTCCTGTGCACCCTGGAGCCTGAGCTCAGCCCGGGCCTCCCCACCGCACTACAGCAGTACTTCATTCCATGCATTCATTCATGAAACAGCCATTTCGTGCACACTACTGCTCACAGACCATAAGCAGAGCGAGAAAAACAGATGAATCTCTTGTACTCTGAGTGGGACTTCACTTCTTTTTTTTTTTTTTGCGGTACTGAGGATCGAACTCAGGACCCTGCGCTTGCTAGGCAAGCACTTATTCCACTGAGCTATATCCCTAGCCCGGGACTTCACTTCTTATGTTGAGAAAAAAACACCCAAAAAAGAAAACCAAAGAAAGAAGTGAAAGTGGCTGTCAGAAGGCAGAAAGTTAGGGGAAATAAAGCAGGACATAGAGGGGATGTAAGTGAGCATTGAGTTTTGCCATGTTTAACTGTGAGTCTCTATCCAGCACCTGGTAGCAGAGCCTGAGAGGAAGACTCAGGCACAGAGTAGATTAAAAGAAGCTCTGGGAGAGAGAGAACGGAGGGAGGAGGGAAGAGGGAGGGATTAAGCATGTGGCTGTGAGCTGGGATGGAGACCAGCTTAGTCCTCCCCTCCTCACAGGAGCTCTGGGGTGTGGAGTGCATGTACCTGGTCTGCCTGGAAGCCTTTTGTCACACTGGACCAACCAGGGTCATCTCATTCCCCAGCCTCTGGTAACAATTGCACCTCAAAGATTATTTCTTCAGTAAGGGGCAGACCTTCTAACCCATAGCAAATGACAAGCTACATGAGATCCTGAATGAATCAGAGCACTGCAATACACAAAAATAGAATAAGCAAAGATAAGCAAAAGGAAGATAGGGAAATATGGGCAAAATAGGTAAAAGAAAATCACTGGAGCACAGAGTGCTTGTCAGGAGCCAAACGCAGAGCATCTATGCAAGAAGCCACTCAAATGGTCCAGGAGCCCAGGGCCCTTCAGCGTGGCAGTGGTACAGGCTTAGATTGCCATCAAGCTGCCAGGACATAGCCAAAAGGCTGTTCATGGGGCGGGGCCCTTTCAGAGAGAATAAGAGAAACTAAATTGCAAACATGGTTACTGATGGGAGACGCATCCTGGAGAGTCAGTTTTGTCTCCATCCCCACAAAGGCAGCCCTTTGCCAAACGATCCGGGTTTCCAGGATCAGCGTCACATACTCCCAGGGTAGTCACTGGGACCTGTGTCTAATGCAGCCCCAGAAGGCAAATTATCTCAGCTCCCAGATGTCAGTTTTGGAGGGGCAGTTCCTAGACACCGACTATCTCTCATTTGCATATCGATGTATAATTGTCAGTGTGGCTGTCAGCCAGTTGTCAAAGTGACTGTCAGCCCCTTTTCAGTTATGGTTGTGGTACCACTCCATATGGAGTTGGCGATGTCAAAGCCTGGTCACAGCAATCATAAGTAAAATACCAATTTACTTAGATTCACAAGGGTCACAACAGCAAAACACACAGTGCACCACCTTGGCACCCCGCGGCCCACCCCACTGTGAAAGAAAAAGATGAAGAAGCACCCCAGCCAGGCAGACATCCCTCCACCAAGGTCATGTCCAGGGACAGAGGTGAGCTGGATGGGCCACCAGCCTCCCTGCAGTGTAGCAGGGAGGGCTTCAAACAGAGGACATTTGAGACAGGAAGTGAAGTAGCTAAGCTGGTACCTAGTGAAGTTCTTTCTTGGCAGTGGTCAGCCATTGCAAAGGCCCCGGGACAAGAGAACAGGAGAGCGTGTGGCAGCTCCCAAGAAGAGCAGAACCAGGAGCAGACAGTAGGGAGAAGAGGATGGGAATACGGGTGCGCACTCACATTTGCAGAGAGCTTTGTGGCCACAGTGTGGCCCATGGCTCTCATTCTCAGCAAGTGGGGAGCCACTGAAGATGCTTGAGCAGAGGAGGAATATGATCTGACTTACACTAAGGCCAGCCGACCTGGGTGAGTAGGAAGCAGCTCTCCTGGGACCCTGCTTTTCTGTAGGCATCTGGCTGCCAGTTCCTGTCCCCATGCCCTTGTTGCCTAGTTACCAAGGCTCTGTTGGCTGAGTCAAGAGGCAGCAGGTTGTAAAGAGAAGAGAAGGCGTGAGGCAGGCATGCGCAGGAGGCAGTTGTGGGGCTCAGCCTGGGCCCTGGACAGTTTATTGGACATGTGATTGTGGGAAAGCTGTCTGGAAGGGACTCACTGGTGAATCAGAATCCCCTCACTCCCCAGCCTCAGCTCAGAGGGTTTTGGAAATAATGCCTCAAATAATTAAAAAGAGACCATGTGTCCCCCCTCCTCCTGCCTCTGGGGAGGGATAGTCACCTGCAAATAAATTAAAACCAAATCTAGCAATTTGCATAACTCAGGCTCTCAGGCTGTCTAAGCTGCCAGGTCCTTGCCAGGAGCCTGTTGCCCACAGTGTGGTTATGCTAAAGTGCCGCTGAGAGATGCAGCCCCTCTGGTATCTTCTGGCTGCCCAGGTTCTGCTCTGTGCCTGCACTCTGATCCTGGGCATGGTCCATGCAGATGAGGCAACGGGGCCTATCCAAATAATTGGACCCCCCTGGACTGTAGGAAACAAGGTTCCGTTGGCGGTAGGGCTGTGTACAGTGACAACTCACTACTTGGTGGCTCTCAAGCTTTGATGTGCTGAGTGGCCTCAGGCCAGCCCTTTACCTCAGAGCCTCAGTTTACCATGTGGGAAACAGGAAGAAGCCTTTGGCTGGCCTACACTGCAAAAGCGGTGCTAGCACAGAATGCGTGGTGTGACTGGGCTTCAAAAAGAAACACATGGCTGTGCAAATTCAAGGTAGAATTGCATTATGCAGCCTAAAAACATCTGCAGACCCCAGGCTGAGCGCTGTTTCTGGGGAGCTGGGAAACCACCTGAAAGCCCACTCTATTGCCCCTTGGAGCCATTTATCCTGGGAACAAGGGGCCCTTTTGGTAAGTAACAATAGGAGTCTTGCCTCTAAGTAAGCCCTGTGGTAGGCTGTGGATGCAGGACCCCACTTTTGACCCCACAGGACCCATGGTCAAAGCCGTGGTCAAAGCCACCCAATGTTAGTGGCTTTGACCCAGTTACAGCCCACTCCAAAGCACCTCATACAAAAGGGAAAAGTCAGGGGACCTTCTCAGGCGTAGAAAGCCAAGGGCTGGATATCCTGGCCCCATCCGCAGGCTGCAGGCTCTCCATGTAGCAGGGTCAGAATGACTTGCTCTAAAGACCAACGCCACTCCTTGCTTATAGCCATGAGGCCCTGTAGTGTCCTGGCAAACAGAAACAGGTCAGAGCCTCTGTCTCTCCGTGTCTATGTCTCTCCGTCTTTCTCTCTGTCTCTCTCTCTCTGATCCCCTCATTTTGCCCCTTGCCCCATATGTCCTCATGGGCAAGGGAATAACCAGTGCAAAGTCCCTGAGATGTGGAGAGCCTGGCAGGCCCCAGGAAGAGCAAGAAGATCCACACCGCACTCCATCCACGGAAGCTGACTTCCAATCTAGCAGCCAGAGCCACTTCTCATCACCCACATAATCAGCCCTGCAAGAAACCTCAGACCCAAGCAGGCCCAAAAGGAACCTCAGTTCTGCCTAGCAGCATAGACAGGTGTTGGATTAGGGCAGTGGGGGAAAACCTATGGCATGTGAGCCACAGTGGGATGTTTGTATCATTAAAAGCTCTAAAAAGTTCACAATCACTGCTTTCAGGGCTTCTGAGCTAGGAGGTCACAGAGGAGGACTTCCTCCCTTCTCATGTGCACACAGGAGGGAACCCTCTAGAATTCGGTGCTCCTGCTCACCCCTGGGAAGCTGAGACCAGCTCAAATGGAGTTGTTCCCACTACCTGTCCCGGGCGGACTATTGGACAAACTTTGCTCTCCAGTTCTTATTGATAGATAGAACCGTAGTAATAGGAGCTGTCAGTTATGAAGCACCTACATGTACATGTCAGGCACTGAGTCTCTGTTGTCTATTAGTCCCCCTGTGAGATAGGTGCCATTGTCCTGAGTTCACAGAAGGCATCTGTTATGGTTTGTGTTGGTTTGGGGTTATTTTTGCAAGGAGAAACAATATAATACAGGACACATACTCTATATGATTATGTATAATAGTCACCCAAAGAACAATAGACAAAAGAGTGCAGCAAACCTGTCCACACACTGAGACCAAGGAGTCCAGCTGAGGGCCTGGGTCCCGAGACAATGTCCTACATGAGGCCAGCTGAATACCTAGAGCTCATAACAATGCCTCCCACGAATCTACCTGGAGGCCCAGAGCCCACAGCAATGTCTCATGCAGGCCTGTTTCACGGATCTGTGCGGTGAAGGCCCAAAGGTCAGTGGTGGAATCTAGGAAGCCTGTGCTTTATTCTAACACACCTATGAGGTCTTCAGAAGTCCAGAGTCAAGGTGTCAGCAGATCTATGCTCTCTCCGAAGGCTGTGAGGGAGGATCCTCCCTGTCACTAAAAGGTTCCAGTTGCTCCTGGTGTCCCTACGCAGGGGAATGAGGATGTCTTCTCCCTCCCTTTGATCTTGTACGGGCTCTTGGCTGGATCTAGGAACCCAACTAATATGAGCACTCAACAAACTCATAAAATTTTTAAATTTACATGGATGAGGGAATCTACATAAGAAAGCACAGTCCAAAAACAAATAGCCAAAACATGGTGCTTTTACACATTTTAAGCAAGAACAATAAATTTGAAAGGGAATAATAGGACAGGTGGACATCTGCTCTAAGATAGGAAATCCTAGGGACATTACAAGGAGGTATACGGTGGGGAGTCAGGACAGAAGCCAGTGGAAGATGAAAGTTTCTTCAGAGTTTGCTTGTTCAGGATCAGTGTTGCTCTAATCACCAGTCTCCATTGACCAAGCCTATTTTCTGGCACTGGTATGTAAAGACCATCCCTCCCAGTGAATCTTACAGTTGACTGCATGTACGGAAAGACAAGCCCAGTGGCCGTTCTGAAGGTGCAAGCCTCCAAGTGAGAATCAGCTTCAGTACCAGTTTCGCACAGGTGCACATGACAAACCCTTAGCCCTTCGGTCCTTCCCTTGTTTGCAGCAGAGCAATCCCAGACTCTGCCCCTAGCCTTCTCTCTCTGTGTCTGTGTCTTCCATTCTGTCTCTTATAAGGTTCCCAGTCCGTCCTGGCAATGCAGGGAGAGCTGTGCTTCGTGTCTACAAATATCCTATTTCAAATAACTCACCTTCTAACGTTCCAGGGGGTGTCTGGATTCAAGCCAGTACACTGGACAAGGGCGAGGGCTTCGTTGCTGCTCAGTAATATATTCCAGGAATCTACAGCTGGGTGCAATTTACAATAGGTGTCTAACAAATGCTACTTGAATGGATCAACACTTGGCCTGGAGCCTTTAACATCTCTCGCGCGAGGCCCCCTTGATTGCTTAAGCTCACGGGCTTCCACAATGCATCATCTCTCTTGTTGAAACTATTTTTTTTCTGAATTTAATCATAAGGAAACACCAAACAGAGACACATTCTCTGAAATAACCTACCTGGGGCCTATGAAAGTGTCAAGGTCATGGAAGGCTAGAGAAAGGCCAAAAAAGGCAAAAAAGAGAATAAAAATGCAAACATGCAAAACTGGATTGGATGCTGGACAGGGAAAAGGCAGCTAAGAGGTGCATTACTGGGACACACGGCTTTGCTAACAGTGCAAATATTTGCCCTAGGTTGATGTAAAAGAATATTCTTGTCTTTAGGAAACACTGTACACACTGAAGCATATATACATGTGCACACATAACATTTATGTACACTAGCACACACAGTACACTCGGAAAAATATAACATATACACATAGCATTTATGTACACTAGCACACAGAGGAATCACAAATATGGCTTAACAACCGATCCATTTGAGTGAGCATTATATGTTAGTTTTTTTTTCTTGCAAGTTTCCTGAAACTTCGATACTATTTTAAACAATATTAAATTTAAATAGGTCACATGTCAGCACATAAGAAAATTCAGAAAAGTGGAGAGGAGGCTAGCTCAGTGGGAGAGCACTCACCTAGCTTGCAAAAGGCCTTGGGTTCCATCTGCAGTGCTGCAAAATAACAGTAGTAGTAACAATAATACTAGAGGTAGGGGGAGGCCTAGGCCCTCAAAGGCAGCCGGTGTGGGCAGCCTCTTGGGGGTCTCCAGGTGTCCAGTGTGCTTTCCTCTCCTATGTACCCTAAGTCACCCTCAGACACTCAGGATGAGACCCCTTTACTCCCAGCAAAGTAGAGTAGGGGGAGGAAGTCATCCAAGGCCTCTGAGTCCTGCCAGGGGCTGCCAATCAGGATCAGGCCACTGGCCTCGTTTTGGATTGGAGGAGGACTCAGAGGCAGGAGAAAAAACAGCCCTTTACTTTGCCCAGGGCCCTGATTCTGGTCCTGCCCACTTTAACTCTGCCTCTGCCACTCCTCCACATATCCCAGTGGCCCCTGTCAATGGTCTTCAACCTCTAAGGGCAGTGCCCCTCCAGAGCAAGGTGCCTTCAATATGTAAATGCCCAGGGAATGCTACTGGCATTTAGTGACCAAGGCAGAAGATGCAGTCTTGAGTCAATGGGAAGGTTGGTCCCTTCCCTCACTACACTGGCAGTGCCCACAGTCAACAGGTCCTGCTATGTTTCCTTGCTAGGCCTGTGCTGTATCTTCTGCCAGGAGTGACTGCCCTAGAGTTTGTTCTGATTTCCTGGTCCCCATCCTTGCTTGCCTAGAAGTGGAATCTGGAGCCATTGACAGTCCTGGGTCTGGGGCAGGGGGTCCCACTGACTACCTCACAATGTCGCCTTTCTCCTGGAAGACAGCCTCAGAAGGAAATGATTTCATGGAAAGCACACAGCTTTTCCTAGTTGACCTTTTCTCTGTGCCATGGTGTGGGCTCCAAGTCAGTAAACGCTACTAGGAGAGATGGCAGAGGAAAAGTTCCATGAATCACAGAAGCTTGTCCAATGGGAAACAAACAGAGGGCGCTCTTCTGGGGCTTGTGTGTTCAGCCCTGTCCTGTGCTTATCTCCTTCACTGGTCACAGTGCTGTAAATAGGTGAGAAGATATTCCCATTTCATAAATAAGAACCTGCCACTGAGATGTTGAGTACTCTGCCTAAGGCCACACAGCCAGCAAGCCATAGAGTGAGGATACAATCCCTGTTCTCTGACAGCAAATCTCATGTTCCTGAGGATCTTGGAACAGGACCTCCCAATGGGGGTGTGAGCCAAACCCCCCAACCCAACACTCAGCCTAGTGCTAAGGTGCCTGCTTTCAAGGCAGCTCTGGTGTGGAGCAGGCAGTATAGGCAGGCACTGCAGGTGCCCGGCTGAGGCATAGAAGAGGCAGTGTGCAGCTTCACACACAGGGTGAGCAGGCTCTAGGCCCCTGGCTCTGGGGATGGAAGGTGTCTGTGTCTGTTGTTCCCAGGGCTCAGAGAGATTTTCATTTTCTTCCTTGTGAGGGTCTTTCAGACTGCAGAGAGCCTAACACAGCCCCTCACGGATAGTCTGGCCCCAGTGGATGGAAAAGGACTTGGGCCTCTCCCCTGCCCCTGTGTAATGCTCTCTGCACCCACATTTCTCCCATGATCCCAACTTCCCAGGGCAGCAGCTAGAGCTCTGCAGCCTGCTGGTCTCTGGACTCAGCAAGCTTGTGCTCCTCTCTGAGCTTTTGCACATTCCCTTCCTGAAGCCTAGAGTTCCAGTAAATCTGAGCATCCCAGTGAGAAGGGAGGGGAGAAGATAGGGTGGGTGGAAAGACACAACTATTTGAGGACAAAAGCTCTAGCAGAAGTTAGATGTTGTCCTGAGAGGGAAAGAAAGCATCAGGGCCACAGTGGGTAGCCTTGGCTTCTAGGTGAGGTGAGGGTCTCCCTACTCAAAACCATGCTAGCCTTGATTTTTCTTAGCATTTCCGTCCTCCCTGCCCAGTCTGGTCCTAAGCTTGAGGCCCCACTGTCCTTTCCATCTCCCCATCCTCTCCCCTTTCCCTCCTCCTCCTCCTCCCATGAAACTGATCCGCTCAGAGGAGCTCACTTGCCACCACACAGGTGAGAGGTTGGCTGGTCAGGGACCCAGTGCTGAGCAGCTGGCCTCTGATGCCAGCACAGCCCACACTCCCAGAGACAGCTTGGTTTTTGCCCCATAGAGGCAGTAGGAGCCAAGCAGCAGGAGAGGAGCAGCCACGGTGGCCTCTGACCCTGGAGTGGCAGTGCCCAAGGATGGGGCTGAGTGAGGGAGTTTGGCCTGAGGCCCCAGGCTGGAGAGAATCCTCACCTGACCTTCTACCTGCATGGCACCTGGCTCCCCTTCTCCAAACATACCAGGAAAGCATTGCTGTGCTTCTGGGGACCCATGGATATTGGAGCCAATGCCCCTGTCAGCCCAACCTCAGCAACAAAGGGATGGTGGACAAGAAGGGGAAAGGAACACTCCAGGGTCTCACAGCTGTTGTGCACGGAGATGCAGGCTGCCCACTAACTGGACAATGGTGTCCCCACAGCAGGTACTGGGGACACAAGTCAGAGTATCAGGTGAGAGAGGTGTGTTAGACTCTGAAGGCCGCGGCAACAAATTAACAAACTTAGTGACCCAAAACCACAGATGGATAACCTTACTGTTCAAGAGGGCAGACGTCCCAAATAGGTCTCCCTGGGCTAAATATCAAGTTGTTGCATGCTGTGCTCCTTCAGGTTGTTCAGTCTGTTTCCTGCCTCTGCCCACATCAAGCCCACCCGCATTCTTTGGCTTATAGCTCCGTTCTCCACCTTCAAAGTCAGAACAGTGAGTTCTGTCTGTGTCACACTGCCACCGCTCTGTTCTCCTTCTCCTGCCTCTTTTTCTACTTGCAAAGATTGTTGGGAGTACCGCGGTCCCTCGAGATAATCCAGAATCTCTACTCTCAAGACAACTGTTGGGCAACTGTCATGGTTAGATTGCATCCCTTCCAAAACCTGTGTTGAAATTTGGGGGGTGGGTCCTGGGGAGGACTTGGGAAGTGACTCATGGATGGATTGGTGTCTTCTGAAGGGGCTGGAGGGAACCGGCTCAGATTCCTTTTGTTTCTGCACTCATTTGCTGCATTAGGAAACTCTTTTGGCCCTTCCAGAGGATACAGAATAAGACACCACCTTGGAAGTAGAGACTGGCCCTTACCGGACACTGACCCTGCTTCTGCCTTGGTCTTGGATGCCCAGGCTCCAGACTGTGAGGAATACATTTCTGCTCTCTGTAAATTATCCAATAGTTTGCTATCAGCACACAAATGAACCAAATTAACAGTCTAAACCCCATCTACACAGTAAATTCCATTTGCCCTATAACCTAGTGGTCACTGATTGAAGGTTTAGGAGATGAACATCTTTGGGGAAACTTCTGCCTGTCACTGTGAGTAAGCAGGGATCTGAGAGATTGTTTCCAAGCAGAGACAAAATGGCACAGCCCAGATGTGCTAGTCAGCTTTCCATTACTGTGACAAAGTAATTGAGAAAGTTAACATAAAGGAGGAGAGTTTATTGAGGTTCATAGTTTCAGAGGTTTCAGCCCATGTATTTTAGTTACTTTTCTCTCATTGCTGAGACAATATACTCAACACCCAGTGTTATAGGAATAAAAGTTTGTTTAGCTCAAAGGTTTGTTTGTAGAGGTTTCAGTCCATAGTCCACTGGCTCCAAGGCAGGTTGGCACATGGCAGAGGGGCAACCATTCATGGAGGTAGAAGACAGCAAAATCAACCAGAGGAAGGAGACAAGGCTGTTTCCATCCCTAACATTGTATGCAGGCTACATGCCCTAGGGCAGATATAGCACTCACATCCTTAATCCTAGCCAGAACTATGGCTAATCCAAGCATCACAAGCATCACACACTCTGAAAAAGCCCCACCTATGACATGAGGCTTTGGGGGAACAGCTAGACACAAACCATAACACTGTGTATGATGGGGAAAAATAACTCCCCACCTGTTAGATGTCAGATGTGCCAAGTTCATATCTCCTGAATATCAAAGGATGAATTTCAAAGACAAAGGAGTTTAAGAGTAAGAAAGGTTTATTGAGAGAAAGCTCCTGAGAGACAGGAGAGGTCCCAAAAGTGGTTTGCTGCAGGGTCTCTTTGTCCAAATATATTTTATATAGCAAAATCAGAATGTAAGTACAATGTGAGTCAAACTAAAATCAACCTATAGGTTTGCAAGTATATTTGCTTAGCTAATATTCATCCAATAGTGAAAGTGAGACACCTAGCAAAGGTATACAGTGAGCATCATTAACTTTAGCTTATCTATAACTTCTAATTGGAGAGAGAACAAAGGCATTCCAGGAGAAAGAGGGGAGTATGGGTCCCACTGTTCTGATCCCCCACCTATGCATCTGATACCTATCTGGGCTCATTGGACCAGGTGGTGCTACATAAAGTATAATCTCAAGCTGCTGCTTGTCTCTAGGGAGGCTTGCAGGCCTGGCTTTTGGTCTCCATCTTGAGGTCTGGCTCTCCTCAGATTCGCTTCTAGCCACAGTCTTTCCAAACTGATTCCCTCAAGGGCCCCATCCCTCTGTGACTGCCTATTAATTTCTATCTAACTCAGTTGTCTGTAATATATGGTCAGCAGGCTCTGTTGTTTTGTGCCCTGTGGTGAGGCAGCACGCAGAAGAGTGTGGCAGAGGAAAGATGTCCACCTCATTGCAGCCAGGAAGCAGAGAGAGAAAAATCAGGAGGGAGGGACAAAATAAAGCCTTTAAAAGTACACCTTCCTGTGATCTACTTCATCCCATGAGGCCTCACTTCCTAAAGGGCCCATCACTTCCAAAGAGTGCCACCAGCTGGAGACCACACCTTCAACACATGAGCCTTTGGTGGGCATTCCAGACCTGGACTATAACACCAGTCAATCTAAAACAGAGAGACAAACAAGGAATGATGAACAGCAGTGCTTGGCTCAGAAATCCCGGCTGAGGGAACAGGTGAGCCTTCTCCTTCTGAGGAGGCATTTGTTTGTGTGTGGGTGTGTGTGCACATGCGCATGTGTTACACACATACAGGTCTACATGTATATGTGTTCATGCAACCGTAATTCTTCCTTAGCTTTCCGACTGTCTCATCCTAATTCTTCCAGCAGGTTGAAATGTGAGCAGGGCAGGGCAAGGCAGGACAAACAGCAAGACAGTGAGGTCAAGATATCCCTCCACCAACTCATCATTCATCCCCAAGAGTCAGGACCCCACTGCAACCAAAGGCAGCTCCAACCCCTTCCTAGGTCCCATCTGTGCCTGGGTGGGCAGCTCCATATGCACATGGAGCTTGGGTAGAGCTGAGCACTCCAGGTGGGAATGAAGGTTGGGGTGTGGACTGGGCAAAGCACCTCTCACTTAGCCTTGTTTCAGTGACACTGGGTATAGTTCCCCACCTGGCACTCATGCAAACAGAAAGCAGGCTCATGTTTCCATGCAAAAAACAGAATAAGGCGCTTTGTTGAGCACAGCAAAAGCCTACTTCCCACATGGGCTGCCAGAAGAAGGCTGAGACACCTCTTCAACAAGGGTCTTCCCCAGGCCCCACCTGCAGGTGGCAGAAACAACATGGAAATAGGGTTCTCTTGCCCCAGGTGAGCATGTGTGGGCTGACAACCATGAGGCTAACACCCCTAGGAGACTGCCAGATATACTGAGGCCCAGACAGATCACAGACTGGGTAGAGTAGAGCTGGAGTGAAATACAAGTCTCCCCTCTGATGCCTGCTGCCCTTCCCCACAGGAAAAAAAAAAAAGAGAAAGAAGAAGGAAATAACGACAGGAAATAGCTGAAGGCCCCTGGTGCAGTGTGGTTGAGAACCTAGAAAGCCTCAGTGAATGTCGAATGGTTGGATGAATGGATGGATGGATGGATGGTGGATGGATGGTGGATGGATGGATGGACAAACAGATATAGATGATAGAAGAAGAAAGAGAGATGAGTGGCTGGCTGGGTGGATGAATCAAAAAGTGGGTGAATGAGCAAACCCACAGCCTCTCATCATGGAACAAAACAGATCAGCATAACAGCTAGAAAGGATTCCATGAACACCTATTCATTAACTCAAGACAGTGTTAATTGACTCTAGCCAGGTGGCCCCCAGTACAGCCTCATGCATCAGGCTGTTTGGCTTCAAAGTCCTGTTCTATGGTTTTCTTTTCAGTGTTGCTAAACCTCACTGAGTCTCAATTTCCTCCCGTGTAAAATGGGAATAATAAGACTACTGACTCAAGAGGTACCTGTAAGATTAAATGAGGTTATATGGAAGTACTTAACACAGGGTTTTATACTATTACTATAAATAACTTCATTTTATGATTGCCTATTTTGCACCTTTCTTTATAAGTAATAGTAGGATTACAGTGACCTCACCCCACGAGCCATATCTCACTCTGTGCAAGAACCCTCTTTTTGAGGAGGGGAAAGCTGACCCAAGTTGGCCCATCTGGGGTTTGGAATTGGGATCCAGAAATCTTGGGGTAGTTGAGGAATTGGGGGCTGAGGGCACCGCTCCGGGGCAACCTCTCAGAACCAAGGGAAAAGCCAAGAGTACTGTTGGGAGGCAGTGGAAATACAAGGGGTAGGGTCAAGTAGGAGGTCCTTAGGCCACTGGGGACCCCCTGAAGGAGACAGTGGGGCCCCAGCTTCTTCCCTTCTCCTTCACTTCACAGTCATAAGATGAGCAGTTTTGCTCTAGCACATGCTCCATTAGTGAACAAGGAGAAGAGACAGAAACCTAAGGTAGATGAGGTTGCCCCAAGAGGCAAGGGGGTACAGCCTGAGTTACTGGTTTTCTAGTCCAACCTTCCTAGGGCTGTAGTTCCTGACCTGAGGCTCTGTGAGAGACCCCATGTTCTTATAATAAATTTTCTTTTTTCTCAGTCTGCTTTGGGAAAAATTTCAATGTGTGGTAGACTGTTTCCAGCCCTTGTGGTTTTTTGCCAAGGGTCCTAGCTATCCTCTAAGAAGTGATATCTACTTCCCCTGCCCTGGCACTGTCACTGGTGTAGCCAATGGCATGACGCACAAGGACATTCTGAGGCTTATGGTCCAGGTATTAAAACCTAGTAGTTTCTACTTTTTCATCCCAGGAAAGCCAACTGCCATGTGAAAAGTATCACTTCCCTGAAATTATCATGCTACGAGGAAGCCTGAACTAAGCCTCTCTGAGAGACCACAGAGATACCCGCCCAGGGCCCAGCTGCTCCAGCCCATCCCAGCTCAGCTCCAGACCCATGAATGCACAAGGTTCTTGAGAGCTCCAGTGCTGGAAGACAAATCCTGGAGCTGTCCACTGACAGCCGAGCTGTCCCTGTGAGACCTCCCCAAATTGCACAAATCTGACCAAAGAAGTAATCACTGTTGCCATCATCACTGTCATAGCATAGTTTGCCGTGCAGCCTGAGTACCTGAAACAAAATGCAGCCAAAGGAGCTGTACTCTTCCCTATGCTCATCTGTGAGGGGCCTTGAGTTCAGGCAACAATAGCTGAGACGGTGAAAGACATCGGGCGAGGGCGACCTCACAAGGCGAGGGGCCCAGCCTTGGTGCTGACTGTGACTCCAGCATTCCACGCCTAGAAATGCCTTCCTCCCCGGCTCCCCTGGGCAGGTGGCCATTCCTCCTACCAGATCTGTGCTCCAGCCTCACAGAACAGCCTTGTCCAGAGCTGCACTGTTCTTCTCTTCTGTCAGTACCTTTACAAAGCACCTGATTCATTCAACAAGTCCTTCCCCTTCAAGTGTCCAAACACTATATGAAAATATGCTGACCTCATGAGTAATCAAAGAAATACGACTTAGAACAAGAAACAGATTCACTACCCTGCTCATCAGAGTGGCAAAATGTCGACTGATGATCACTGCTGTAGACAGAGAGAACATATTGAGAGCCTCAGGTACCAGGAAGCAAGCAGTTTGGAGGCAGTGCAGTAGCAGCTATGAATATGTAAAATGTGTGCACCCTCTGATTCAGTCGTTCTACTTCTAAGTTTATACCCCAGAGAAATGCTTGCGTGGGTTACACAAAGAAATAAACAAATGCAAACATGCTCTCTGCAGCATAGTCCCTGATGGCAAAGCCCTGGGGATGTGCCACAACCCGCCGACAAGGGCAGAGTTTCCCTGCCCTGATGAGCAAGACAACTGATAACACAAGTGGCATTTTATGCTGAATCTGTGCCATGACATAGGTGGCGTACACAGAGGACACACGTACATGATATGGTGCAGGGGAGCTGACACAGAAAGCTAAGAGGTACTATAAAATGGCAAGAATATCAGTACAGTATCAGATCAATGCAAACAGCTTTACAAAAAATGGAAATACAAACATTCAAATATAAACGCAAAATTTAAGATGCAGAAAGGAACTCAAGAACCTGATTTTTTTTACAAAAAAGTGTTTCAGGGAGGTAGATGGTATTCAGAGGACAAAGGGAGAGGTCTGTCTCTCTGATTTCTTAAAAGATAGGATCTTGCTAAGTTGCCTGGTCTCCTGTGTTAACCTCCTGGGTGGCTGGGATTACAGATGCATTCTCAACTCATTTAAAATTTTTAATAATGATAGTGTGTTTGTGTATTTCTTATACTATTAAAAATAATTCATAAAATAAGTATTGGTAGCTGGCAAGCTAATGGGTGCAGCTGAGAAGAGTCCAAGGTGGAGAGAGGACAGAGGCTGCCCTGTGAGGCTGAGACTCGGGTTGACTGTGAGCGCCCAGGAGTGGACAGGCCATGCAGGGACTGGGTCAGGGTAAGCAGACTTCACAGCCTGGTGGGGCCTGGTTACCTGAGGAAGGGCAGCTGCCAGGCACAAGTGGATGCCCAGCCACAGGGGGGCTGCACAGGGCACTTCCTGCACTGACAGGAAATGAGACTGGGTAACCTCTGAGAGCTTTTCCTGCCCCTGGCTTCTCTCCAAACCTCTGATTGCTTGAGTTGATGAGATAACCTGCTCACTGTGCCTGTGATCAGAGAATCCAGGACACAGGATAACACAGATGAAAGACTTGATGGGTCTCTGTTGCCCAAGGCTTTGGAACAACCCACACACATACACACACACACACACACACACCCCAATTCTCCAATCCCACAGCAAGACATCGTGCTCATTCTCCTGGTCCCTTATGGATTTATCTGTCCATAGCATATTCTTTCTGTCCATTCATTTGCCCTCATCCACCTATCATTCACTCACCCAGTAATGACCGAGCATTCACTGTGTGCTAGGAGCCTGGCCTCTGCCTAAGCCACCAGTCCTCCTTGGAAAGCTTTGGTCCCTACCTCTGGAAGGGGCCTAAGAGCTTATCTAGTCCAAATTCCTCCTATTTCATAGATAAGATTGGCAGCTGACTGGCTGAGCCCAACCAGAAGGTAGGGTTAGAAACTGGGTGAAGGTGCAGTGCACCCCACAGCCCTATGCATTGTCCATCTGCCTCTTCCCTTCAATTTTTCATGCCAGGTCCAGTGACATCTGTGGACAGAAAGAATTCAGAAAACTGTGGTCCAACAAATGACTGGGTAAATGAATGAATGAGCAGTGAGTGAGAGAAAAGCAGGCAACGCTGGACTTTGCATCAGAGAAAGAGAGAGAGAGAGGCTGCTCTAGGGAGGTAAATGGAGGTTTCTTCAGGCTGAAGCTGGAGTGGTGGGTCCATGTAGGGAGGGGACAGGTGGGCCTGGGATGGGGAGCAGTCTGCACAGGTGGAGGGTGTGCCTTCCTTCAGTCCAGCTCTTCCCTGTATCTGCTCGTGCTTGTTGGTTGCTGTCAGACCAGGCCCTGGGCCATACCAGGAGAGGAAACAAAACCTGACCATGAAGAATTTACCTTAGGGTAATAGTTCACAAACCTGAGCTGTCTTGTTGTGATTTGGGGGATATTACAAGGTGAACAGTACAATACAGGACACATTTTTTATAAGGTTATTTGTAATAGTCACTCAAAGAATCATATGCAAGAGCTCAGGAAATCTGTTCACACACTAGAGACCAAAGAATCCAGCTGAGGGCCTGGATCCCATGATAATGTCCTGCGTAAGTCCAGCTGAAGACCCAGAGCCCATAACAGTGCCTCCCACAAATCAAACTGGAGGCCTGGAGCTCATACAATATCTCACACAGGCCTGTTTCATGGAACTGTGCTGGGAAGACCTAATGGGCGGTGGTAGAATCTAGAAAGTCTGTGCCAGCATGATGCAGGATCTGTGCTAGCAGGCTGAGGGATCTGCACTGGAGCCAGGAAGCGAGCTCAGAAGAGCCAGAGCTCCCCTGAAAGGTAGCACAGCCATGCTCAGCAACAGTAGGTCCTGAGCTCCTCCGACAATCAAGATGGCCAAGTTCCCAACAGGGAAGCCAACGCAGCAAGCTTCTTCAGGAGACTGAGATGTGCACCTTCTTCCACTCCAGAGCCAGGAAGCAATGCTCAGAGTGAGGACCAGAGCTCCCCCAAAGTGAACCAAAGCCATTCCCCGTGACAAGGTCCTGAGCTCCTTTCAGGATGAAAACAGCCAAGTTCACCAAGAAAGACAGCATGATGTGCTCCTCCAAGAAAACCAGCAGCTCCTCACAGCTTCTCTGTGCCTCCAACAGGCTCCCAACAGCTTTTACCAGCCCCAGCAGCCTTTCTTCTTCTTCTCCAGTTCTGCCTTTATGCTGCTGGCAACAGTGCTCAGGTGGGCTTCCTGCACCCAGCACCACGCTTACTCAGTTCATCTGGGGGTTATAAGTTGACTATCAGTTGTCAATCGACTAGAAGCTGCATCAAAATGACACTGGGGACTTTTAAAAACACTAATTACTATCCCCAGCCGCAGAGTTTCCAGTTCAGTGGATCTGTATGGGTCTGAGAATGAGCCTGCTCACAGGCAGTGACCATACTACTGAGCTGGGACCTGGTGGCTCCCAGTCCTGGCTGCTCCTCAGAATCACTGGGAGATAGAGTGCCCAGGCTGCATCCTTTGTGCCCAGGCTGCATCCTTGACCATAAATTACTTCAGAATCTCTGGAGAAGAGACCCATACAGTAAACCTTCTCAGACTTCATGTAAAGCAAAGGACCTGTCAACTGTGCATCAGCATTCTTGAGGAATACATAAAAGGAGATTTCTAGAAAATGAGAAAATGAAATGAGCTATACAGATCTACACAATACCCTTTCCCATTTTTCTTACTAGATTTGGCAGCCATGAGATTACAGTTACTGGGCTGGGGATATAGCTCAGTTGAATAAGCGCTTGCCTAGCAAGCGCAGGGTCCTGAGTTCGATCCCCAGTACCGCAAAAAAAAAAAAAAGAGATTACAGTTACTTGCCATAAAGTTTTGCTGGAGGCTTACTCTCAATTTCTTTGGGCCCAAGCATCAACAGCCAGACCAAAATCATGATGAGATCTTCAATCTGTGTTTAACCAATCATATGGCCCAGAGGCCTGATTATTAAACTGATGGCTGCTGTCCCTCCCTAACAGTGAATCCGGGAGCCTCAGTGCCAAGCATGCAAATATGTGTCATAACTACCTTTCCCCAAGGCAGTCCCTTGATTCTGTGACCTTCAAAATTGTCATTAGGCCACAGCCACACAGAAAGAGATAAACCTGGGAAACGCAGTTAAGAATTCACCTAGCAGGAATTCAGCCTTAACTTTTCACCTCTCTGGGCCTCAATTTTCACATCTACAGCAGAAAAAGTTAAATTAAATGTTCTCAAAAGTCACTTGCAGCACTCTGACTTTTGTATTTTCATTTGCTGATCATTTCTAGACTTGCATCCTGAGCAATCATCTGTTAAAATATAGATATATATTGCTGCTAGTCTGGATCATCAGGAGCAGAGTAGCCACAGTGATCTCTTCCATCCCTAACAACTGTCCAATGACTTTCCCACAAAAAGGCTGTCACCACAGTAGCCAGTCCCTGAGAGCATACAGTGAGCCAGGCACAGACCTAGCCAGTGGGCCTGCATTAATGCATCCTCAGAGCAGCCAATGAGGTAGATATGGAATAGCCCTACTTAGGATAGTTTATGATTTTGCAAGCTTTTGCTCATGCAAAAGCAACATGCATTCAGTAGAAACCATACTCCGAACTGTGAACGTGGATCTTCCCCTGGGGTAGTAAGATGCAGTATGATGCTCTGTCGAAGCGCTGGGCAGTGACAGGAGCCACAGCCCCCAGTCAGCCAGGGTATCGTGAGGGAAACAACAGACACTCTCCAGGGCACTGCGTTACTGGGCCGTGATGCACAGCAAGACAAGTGTATGAATGCATTTTCGAGTTACATATGATATTTTCTACTTGTGATGGGTTTATGAGGATGTAAATATATTATAAATGGTAAAGCATCTGTACTGTGATGGCTACTATTACCAGCTCCACTACGCAGAGGGAATTGTGACCCAGGAAACTGAAGTCACCTACCCGAGGTCACCCAGTGACAATGAGGTAGACAGAATTCTCACCATGTAATATGGCTTCAGTCAGTTTCTGCTCAGTCCCTACTAGGTTTGTGTGATACAGGGCAGTGCACAGAGTCAGTATCTGGGAACATGTGTCATAGTGTTTAAGCTATGTTTAAAACCAATTTCTCCTTCTTCCTAAGAAGGCAGGGGAAATTCAGGACCATTTGAGTCTCCTTTGTCAATATTCTTTATACCTGTCAAAGACCCCAGCAGGTTGTGCAGGCAGATGCTGTTCTCCACACAAATACCACCTATTATCCCAAATCAATGGTCCGTTGCTCAGTTTGAGAGACTATCTTTCCTAAGGAAAGAAAAGGCAAATCCTTTTGTGGCCCCTAAGCATGACGATGGAGTTTTCACGTTATTATGAGATGTGCTTCCCTCCAAACGTATTACGATGCCCACACATCAGCCATCTGACTTGGACTTGGGGAAAAAAGTAAAAGCTTTTGAGTGAAATTCCAATTCTTGCTTCATAAACAGCTAGGGTAGGAGCAGTCAAGGGCAGGTGGCTGATGGTGAGATGGGCTGAGAAGATCAGCAGGGGGCCCAGTAGGAAGAGAGTGGGCATTCTCATTTCATGGCAAGCCCTGGGAATGTACGAATGGTATTTCTGAGGACTTGCAGATCTTGAGTGGCTCTTCCCATGAAAGGGCACCAAAGAATGGGGGGTAAGAGCACAGGCTTCCCCTGCCCCCAGGTCCAACTTGGGTTCAACTCCCCAATCTACCACAGGTGAGCTCTGAGGACTGGGTTCATTACCTAATCTCTCTGTGTTTCAATTTCTTCATCCTTAAAACACACACAACAATTAAGTTTGATGAGACTTATATAGGTTCATACAGTGCAGTCATGCTTGATATTCAGGGAGACTTGGTTCTCCAGGCATCATGGATACCGAGATCTACGGATATGCAGGTATTGTGTATAAAATTGGATGGTGTTTGCATATAACCCACACACTATACTCCAAGTCATATCTATATTACTTATTGTATGTAACAAATGTAATGCTATGTAAATAGTGGTTATATTTTATTGTTTAGGGAACAGTGACAAGAAAATGTCTGCATGTGTTCAATATAGATGCAAATTTTTTTCAAATATTTTTGGTCTGGTATTGGTTGAATCCACAGACTCAGGATCTGTGGACACAGTCTGCTGTTGTATACCAGAGGCATTAGGATCATGCCTAGCAAGGACCAAGGCTACGCATGTGTTAACTGTTATTGCAATTTCAAGGCACTTGCAAAGCTCAAAAATTGAAAAAGCAGAAGTTAAGGGTCTGGTGTAAGACTTGACTTCCCCACTAAATATACCTTCTTCTAAGAATAGTGTGGTGAGGGCTTTCCCAGGGAAGAGTAGTGAGGAAAAACATTCTTTCCCCTCTCTCTAGAACCCATCTGTAGCCCTGCTCCAATTCCCCTGGCATCCTTTGCTAGCTGTTCCGGCCCTCGTGACCTCCTCAACATGCTCACAGCCCTGGGAACAGGGTCTGCATCTTCTTTTACCTCATCTCATCCATCTTCCATCTGCCTGCGCTGTCACTTCTGGTCTCCCCAAGCAGAGCTGGGCCCGTACTGAGGTGACCCCTGGCTGTAGCGCATCTGCAAAGCAGCCTGCAGGGCTCAGCCTCCTCTGACAGGTGCCAGAACTCTGCAGAAGCAGACCTCCCAGGAGGCCTATCCTATCACCCACTGAGGCTAGTATGGGGGAAGGCAGGTACCCCCAGCTTCAGGCTCAGAATTAACTTCCTCACTTCCCCTGCAGCCCTTAGCCTCCAAGTTCCCCACTAGAGACTGGAGGGCATGAGGGGCACAGTGAGATGAGGGATCACCCAAACTGGGGCTCTCCGTGGTACCCCAGCCCACATGTCCATCCTAACTCCTCCACCCTGGAGCCTGGGAGAAAACTGTCCCTTTTCCCCAGAGCAAGCCATAGCTAGCCTTCCCCAGACACACCGCTAACGTCCAGCTCCTACATCTTCCACACGTTCCCCCCAGCTTGAGCCGCCGGTGGTACATACATGACTGTCCCATCAGACAGCTCGTCCTGTTGGTGACACAAGTCCACAGTCACGCATTGGACAGGCATGCAGGTACCAGCATTGTTTCAGGGCGCCCAACAAAAAGACATGTGGATTATAGCCCTCTCACGAATATGTTAAATAAGATTTTTCTGTTCAAAAGTACTACATGTTCTTGTAAAATTTTGGAAAACTATTGAAAAGCACAAAGAACAAAACAAGAAATTATTGATACTTCCATGATTCATGGTTAGTCACGTGCACCAATGTGCTTCTATTTTGTCATGATGGATGCATTGGAGGCATGGGCTTCAACTATACCTAAGGGAAGGAACTGGCCAGTCTGTTCCTGTTCACAGTGAGTAGCACTGAGTGTGTTCATGTAACCTAAGAGACTTCTAGGCTAAACATAAACTAAGCCATACTTAGTGTTCAGACACACCGGCTTATAAAATAAACCAACACAGTTATTGGTATGTATTAACTAGGTGGGGCTATGGTGCCTTGTTGTTTGACTAAATACCTGTTCAGGTGATGCTGTAATGTATTTTTAAAATGTGATTGGCATTTAAGTCAGTGGACTTTGAGTAAAGCCAATAACCTTCCACCCTCTGTATGTGGGTGGGCCTTGTCCAATCAGTTGAAGACTTCAAGTGCAAAGAAAGGTTTTCCCAAGGACGAAATAATTTGCCTTCAAGACTGGGAGACCTGCCTATGTTTCCATCCTGCCGGGCCTGCCCTGCAGATTTCACATGCAAGATTGCAACATGAGTTCCCACTTGCATCTCCAATGTGTCTTGTAGATGTAGGACTTGACAGCTCCCATAATGATATGAGCCAATTTCCTAAACCAACTCCTTCCACATATATATCCTCCTGGTTCTATCTCTCTGGAACACCCTGACCTTAACCCTTACCCTAACCCTGCCAGAGCCAAGGTCAGGAATGGTAGGGCCAGGCACAACCAGTGAGGAGCCAGAGGTGCTGGTTAAAGAGGGAGGACGGTCTCATAGCACAGCTGCACCCCTGCTCTGCGGCAGGGACAAAGAAGCTGGGACTCCGAGGGGAGGGACCATGAGAAAAGGAGCTCCTGGGGCCCATAAGCACCAAGGGAGGCCACTGACTCGCCCCAGGGAGGTGGGATAGCGCGCTCGTGGGATTTGTGTTCCACCCCAGTGACAGCTGTCACCACAGGCTGAGAGCTATGCATGAGGGAGGAAGAGGAGAGAGCAGCCTCACACAGTAGGGACACAGCATCCCCTTTTGCATGGGCCACAGCACAGCGGCTGGAAGGCAGGGCGGAGAGCGGGCACTGCGTCCTGCTTCTGTCTCCGAGCTACTCTTTGTTCTGCCCTATTTCTTGCCTCAGCCCCCTGAAGGCTGCAGGTGTGAGGAAGGTGGAGGGGTGAGCCAGGAGGTGAAGGCTACAGTCATCAGCATCCACATCCCCTGTTTTGTCATTTTCAGGACCTTGTCCTGTTCCCAAAGCCACTGAGGACCATGGAGATCAGAGTGGAAGGAAGCAGACTCCACCCACTGTTGGTGATGGGCTAGCTCTGGCCAATGGAACAAAGCAGAGCATCCACAATCCATGGGCACAGTGATGGTAAGTGTCCATCTGAGCGGTCATCAGCCCAGGCCAGGCAGAGGCCAGAGGAAGCTGGGGAAGGAGGCCAGACCCCTGAGAATCCAAACTTCTGCAGCCCTGTCCCTGACCCAGGGGTGATGAGAGACAGCCGGTATAGAGGTGACCCTTCGTCCCATGTGGCAGACGAGAAGCTCAGGTCCTGAGGTGAAGCCTTGTTTTCCCAGGGCTCCCAGCTGGTGAGCAGCGCAGTGAGACTGAAACTGTCTCTCCCACACTCTGTTCAGGCCGCACGGCCTGGGCAGAGGACAAAGTTCCCAGCAGCTGTCCCCCCACCTCCCTAACTTGGTCCTGGCAGCCACCAGGAGAGTATGCCAAGACAATGTGGCCTTCCCAGTGCGTTTTGCCCTGCTAGAACAGCAGGCCACAGACTGATTTATGTCAGAGACTTGCTTCTTGCAGGGCTGGAGGTGAGGAATTCCAAGGTCAGAGGGCTTTCACCTGTCGAGGGCCTTCCTGCTGCACTGCATCATGCAGAGGGCATTATGTGGGCTCTCCCTTATAAAACTAATTCAACGCGCACGCTCATGACCTCACCCACCTCCAGTACCTCCCATCGACATCTGGGCTGGGAGACTGCTTCCAATCTGTGCACTTGGGAGGCGGGGGGCTGAGGGGATAGTTCCGAGTGGAGCACTGGCCTAGCACGTGTGGGCTGGGTTTGATCTCCAGTACTAGGTCGGAAAATCAGTTAACGAAACTGGGGGACACATTCAAACCACAGCATGGTATCTGGTTTCCCCTGGCTTCTTTCTCTGTCCTCCCATGGTCCAAAGCAGAGCAGCTGGGGTGAGCATGGTGGCTCCTTTAGAAAAGGCCACCTCCCCGCCTTGTCAGAGTGCCACCACCTGCCTGTGGTCTCGTGCTACGTGCAGGCAGGAGTGCGCCACACTGCCCAGCTCCTGGGCCGCACCTTTGTCCATCAGAGTTGGACCAAGGCCCCACCAGTCACACAAGGCCCTTGCCTTTTACTGAGCTGTTCCCTCAGGCTCCTGCCCTTTGGGAACCCCTGAACTTGAGACCCTGCAAGTCACCCCAGAGCAGGGGCACGCTGGGCCACAGAGGAGGAAGGGTCCTGGGCTCAGCTCTCTGCAGGTAGGGGAGAGGCTCTTAGGGCAGCCCTCCCACAAACAGCCAGCGCCAGGCCTCCCTGGGCCTTGGTTCTCTACCTGTACAGTGGGAACGTGAACTGAGTGCTGAAGTGCTGAGGTCCAGCTGCTGCTCTCTGGGGAGGAACATCAAGACCAGAGCACAGAGCACCACTCTTTCCTTATGGACAGCCTCTTGACTGAGTCTCTTGGCTCTAGGTAGATCCCAGCTAAACCTTTTTTTTTTTTAGGACAGAGGATTGAACCCAGGGTCTTCACACTGACAAACAACTCCAGCTCTTTTTATTTTTACTTTGAGACAGGGTTTCACTAAATTGCCCAAGTGAGGCTCAAACTTACAGTCCTCCTGCATCAGCTTGGGTCAGCCTCCCAGAGTGCTGGGATTATAAGCATGAGCCAACTCCCAGCCGAGCCTTTCTGCCAGACTGACAAGATCCTTCCTGTGACCAAAGCCTCCACGGCTGCTGCATCTACCCCACTGCCTGAGCTCTGCCCTGCTCCATCTCTCCAAGTAGCTCCTGTGGTGGACTGAATGTGCATCCCCCAGTCTGACGTATACAAATCCAGGCTCCTATGTCATGGCGCACAGAGGTGGACCCTTAGGAAGACAAGTGAGCCATGAAGGTGAAGTCCTTGTGATGGGATTAACACCCTCATAGGAAGAGGCCTGACAGTTTGTTTGCCTTGTGAGTTCTGCACAGGAGAAACAACCATCTACAGACCAGGAGGTGGATCCTCACCAGCCCTGAATTCTCTTCAGCCTCCTGCCCTGCCCTCCCATGCCTGAGTAGGGTACTGGTGACGACACCCTCACTGACCCTTGTGACCTTTGCCTGCTTAGCTGTCTCCCCAGGACTTTGGGGTCATGCTATGTCTCCCTTCTTGTACCCTGTGCTTGCTAGCTGCTCAATAAATAGAATAGTATGAAACTAAAGACTGTTCTACCTTCCAGCCTGGTGCCCTTGTAGGATCCAGGAGAGGCAGACGTGAAAGCATTCAGAGCCTGCCTGCTGAGCAAGCGGTTCCTCCAATCCTTCTGTTCCTTACCCCTCCACGTCTCTTGCCTTGAGACCCTATTCATTCAGTTACTCAACAACCATTTGCTAAGAATCTACTCTGTCATGGTACTCACGGCCAGGCATCTTGTAAGGTCTTGCACATAAAAGATTTTTAGTGTTAACTGACTTTGAACTGAACAAAACAAAGTAAAACTGCACAGGCACCAGATAATAGTATTTCAGTCAAGGATGGATTACAGAGACGATGGTGTTCTGATGACATTATGTCAGCCAACAGTGTTGTAGCCACCTTAGCTAGTATAAGGACCCTCTGTGGTGTTCATATGAACCATCTTACCTCATGACGCACTTCTGAGAATGTGTTCCGATTGTTCAGGGAGGCGTGGCTGTAACAGTGGCAATGGTCTGTCATGTTTCTTGGCAGTGGCTGTCCCCACAGGTCCTTGCTCCATCCTCACAGTGGCCCTCCGTGGGAGGTGTTCTCGTTTGATTTCACAGGTGGGGAACGGAAGGGGAGAAGGGAAAGGGAGCAAGATGTGAAGATATGCATCGCAGGGCCCACCAGGACCACTGAGCAGGGGAAGTAGCAGGTCTCATGGAAGAGACGCCAGAGGCCGCCTCTCCCCGGGGCCAGCAGTGGCCTGTCCTGAACCACCCTCAGGATCCCCTCCATGGGCGTCCGCCCAGCCCAGCCCAAGACACCTGCCCCTTAGAGGAGCCTGCACGTAGGACAGGGGATAGCCGTGAAACCGCAGACATGACAACTGGAGGTAGGCCCGAGGGCTCCTCGGCACTGGAGCCTGAGCTGTTCCGGAAAGCACAAACCCCACAGCTGTTCTCAGGCATGCAGTTCCTGGTCCTCTGTGAGCGGGTAAAAGCTCCGCCAGCACTGACTTAATCTCTATTAATCAAATACGATGACTTGTTTTTCTTTAGAGGCAGTGACAACAGAACGGTGCCGTAAGTCACGCCTGGACCTGGCCTCTCTGAATCAGGAGTTGGAAAGGAAAAAATAAAGAGGCAGGAACAGATCAGAGTCATATTCCATGGAAGCCGTGGAAAATAAAAAATGAGTAGAATCAACGCTCCTTCTTTCCTCAGTGCTGTAGAATTGTGCTCCATAATTGCAATGGCAAAAGCAGACACTGCAGTCTAAGGCTAAGTTGGTGTGACCACAGCTAAAATAAGGAGATGCTTTCATATACCTGGGGATGTCATGTGGCTGCAGGTTGGAAGAGAGGGAGAGTGGCTTCAGCTGCATGATTCGGGCACCTCAGCTGTGGTCTCAGCCCCAGATCAGACTCGGGGCCAGTGTGGTATCTCTGCAGAGCAGGGATTCTGGCTTATGCAGGTGCTGCCTTTCCAAGACCCCTCCCTGGAGGGAGAGGATCATCTCTTCTCTTGCCTGAGCTGCTGTACCAGCTCTGTCTGCCTTCTACGCTCCAGATTCCACCTCCAATCCAAGACCACTGTGCTGCTCCAGCCTACCTTCTAGAACTTTCCCAGGTCCCTCCCCTGCTAGAGGCACATACAACATGAATGTCCTTATATCCTCTGGCTCTTCAAAGTCATCCTTTCCTTTCATAGCCATGGGCAGGAATCCAACCACCCATCTTCCACTAAATTTACAAAGTATGGGCTCTCGCCAATAGCACTGGCTCCTACACATGGGAAATGGGGTCTCTTACATTTTCCTGGCCATCTTTTCCTTTGAATTCTACAACCACTCACTTGCTGATCCTTGCTGTGTTGGTCAGAATTCCTTGGTAATAAGCAACAGAAACATATTTTGCACTAGTCCCTACAGAAGGAAAGGCTTGTTGGAAAGCTCCATAGTGGAGGCCGAAGCAGGAGAGGCTTCAGGTCTGTGCTGGCCAGTGTGCCATCACTGAGACACGACCCCCAAGATAAACAACCTAACAAAAGAAAATTTATGTTGCTTCTCAGCCTCAAAGGTTTCATCCCTGGTCGTTCGGCCCCATCACTCTGGACCTTTGACGAGGCAGAATGTGATGGCAGGGAGTGCTTGGTAGAGAGAGCTGCTCACTTCTTGGTAACCAGAAAGCAAAGAGAAAAGGCCTGGGATGGCATTATCCCCTTCCACAGCACACCCCCGCCAGCCACACCCACTTACGTGTCCCACCACCTCCCAAAGCACTGTCACCTGGGGACCAAACCTTCAACCCATGAGTTCTGGGGGGACATTTAAGATCAAACCCATAACAAGGTCCAGTTAGAATCAGACCTTCTAAGGCTTCTAAGCCCTTCTCTCTTCTCTTCTCTCCTCCCCTCCGTGTGGAAGTTCATGCTCTTGACCTAGCTCAAGGTACAGATGCTGCACTTGGCATCTTGCTGGTTCTCCATGAGAGAAGAACAGACTTTCTTTGCAGCAAGGTTTACAAATACCAGGGGAGGGTTCTGATTGGGTGGTTTCAGATCAGCTGTCCATTCCTGCACCAATGAACTGTGGTGAGTGGGGTGAGCTTCACCCATTTGTTCAGCCCAGTCAACTGCATTTGGCCAATCCCTTGCCACCAGCTGCCAATCAACTCACATGGCTGGAATAGAGTCTGTGCTCCCGAGGAGGCAGAATTTGTTATTAGGATGCAGAATAATCGTAGATATTACAATGACTAGGTCCCTCCAATGCACCAAGTACATAACAGGTACACGATGTGGCCATGATAGTAAAATTTCATGGGGAAAGGACAGTTAAGAGAACAGAAAAAATGTTCTGTCTTAATCTATTCTCTGTTGCTGTAACAAAGCACCTGAGACAGAGAAGTACAGCAGTACAGAGGTTTGAGTTCACAGTCCTGCAGTCTGGCAAGGCCAAGTGTGTGATGCACGCATCTGGAAAGGGCCTTCTTGCTGCTGGACAGAAGATATCACAGATGAGACAGAGCAAGTGTGCCAGAGGCAGTGTTTGCTCTTATAGCAAAGCCACCCCCCAAACGTCCCACCCGTCCAGGAAGGGGCTCATCAAGGCCCACGCATCCCAGTCACTTCCCAAGAGCCCTCCACTTGCCCCCTGCTTTACCCTCACCTTGTTGAGCTCAACTGTCCAACCACTCAATACTGATGCATTAGGGACCAGAATTCCAACACGCTCAAACTATTTCTTACAGAATGGTAATAAAAAAAAAGACAGAGAGAAAGGTACCTTACTGGGCAGAGGAAGGGGGGCTTCTCGGGACAGTACTGGTTAGGGACAGAAGTATCAGTCCGGTGCCCCACTTCCCGCTGTCTCCCCACATGTGGACGGGCACAGCCCCTCCCGCTAGCTCCCTAGTCCCTGCTGGTGAAGGCTTTTTCAGAGGATCGAGAACAGCAAAGATAGGTGTAGCCCCGCGGCTCACATTCATCGCCCGCTCGGTACCACAGGAAGGCTCTTCCACGCATCCCTCCCGGCACCTGCACCACACTTACAGCCTCTGCCCCTCATTTCTAGGGCCCTCTACCCTCTCCCACCTTGGGGTGCCAAGCTCAGCCTAGTCCTTTCCAGCGCTTGACTTCCCTAAGCCACTTAGGAAAGTGGAGAGGCTGTCCAGAGGAAGCTTGAAGGCTGTTTGTTACCTATGTTTTTGTTAACACACTCCATTGAGAGGGGCAGAGCAGATCCTCCAAGCCTGTCTGGGCTCCCCGGGGTGGAGTCCTCAGAGGTGAGATGAGGATTCCTCTGTAATGCTGTGCAGGATGTCCTCCCAAGAAATCTCATAAGAGCGGGCCAAAGTAGGACAGAGAACAGAAAGATGCAGGCAAAGTCCCAGCTTCACTGGTCCCTCGGGGAGCTGAGTCTCAATTACACCAGGGCTGTCCCACCTGCAGACACAGGAGCACCCATCATCGGGATGTCCTTAGAGATCTTGGAGGAGAAAAATTCCTGGGTACTTTGGGATCACCTCTGGGCAGAGGGTAATTCTAGTTTCCAGAAGGTGATTTCCCCAAAGAGGATTCCAAGTAGGGGGAGGCATTCTATTTGAGAGCACAAGGAAAGACAGGGGAAAGATGCCGCTGAGAACTATGTCCTCCCAAAGCTCATATGTGAAGCCCTAAGCTCCAGTGCGATGGTGTGTAGAAGTGGGGCCTTGGGAGATTCTAGCCTTAGCTGAGGTCACGAGAGCACAGCCCCAGTCGGGAAGAGACCAGGGCCCTCTTCCTCGGCCATGTGAGCACAAAGGTGCCACCCGCAAGCCAAAAGAGCTTCATCAGCACCCAACTACATGGGGAGCCTGATGTTGGGTTCCCCGGCTTCAGAACACTGAGTCAGAGTCCCTTGCTTTAGCTACCCAGTGCACATAGGATCCTCCTACAGCTGCAGAGAATCACACCTCCTTCCAGCCTGGGCCCCACAGTCTGTCACAGCCAGGCCCCAAGCCAAGCCATCTGTAACTGGTCTGCTCCTTGCCACTGCCCACCTGACTCCTCCAGCTGGAGTAAATGAATCCCCTTCCCAATAAGTCTAAGCCCTTCCCAGTGCCCCAGGAAGTCACCTGCCTTATATGCTGGGCTGCCCAGAACCCAAGATGTGTCTCACTTTCCATCATAGTTGCCTGCACTTCTGGATTCCCATCTCTGTCTTGCCCTGCAAGCTATGAAGTTGGCCGTGAAGGGACAGCCTTGCTCCCAGTGCACACTGTGAGACACCCCATAGAGATGGCCAAGGTGTGCCCCACAGAACTGGACCACCCCATACAGGGCCATTGGCTTTTTCCAAGCCTGCCTACCTATCCTAGGCCTGCTGAGCCCTGTACCTCCTTTGGGAGCCCTCTCTGACTGAGTCCACCTGTCAGGACCAGCAAAACCAGTTCCTAGCCCAGGACGTAGGTGGGCTTTCCACCCCATCACCTTCAGATGAACAGGGAGGTCTGTTCAGCCTTTCCCCGGCTTTTCCCACAAAGGTCCCCTGCACCTCTGGGGTAAGCTCCGTGCCAGCAAGGAGGGGAGGGTGAAAAGGAGGAAGAGAAAATTGGGGCGTATCCATTCTCATCCATGGGGCTAGCAGAGACCAGTCCACACTGGTGAGAAGCAGAGGTAATTTCAGACTTGGGCCTGTGAGACTCCATAGGAGAGAAGGCAGAGGCCCTGAAAGACAGAAAAGAGGAGCAGGGAGACCAGACCCATGTGTCTGAGTTTCTTGCACCCTGGCTGTGTTGTACAGGGCCTCTCCCATCCAGTCTGCAGCTCTAGGGAAAAGCACCTCAGCATTAATCACATTCCTCAAATGCTTTCCTCTCAGAGCCTAACAACCCAACTGCTGCTTAAGCTTTTAAACCCTGAGGATTGGGCCTGAAGCTGGTGTGTGGCTCTGGGGAAGACTCACCTGTCCCCATCTGAGTGCACTTCTGCTCATAGCCCCCTGATCCTGGGCCCCAGCCCTGTCCCAATCTGTGGAACTAAAACCACTGGGCAACCCCAGGCATAGTTGTATTTCCTGTCACTGCTTGGGCTTTCTTTGTATTTGCTTTTTAGCCTTTTATTATGGTATGAAATACAAAAATAGGTACATGATCTAAGTCATATCCATCTGCCCTTTGCCCACAATGACCATGATTTACATTTCGTGCCATTGGATTTATTGTCCTCTCTATGTATCTGTCCCTCTGTGTGTATTTCTTATTTGGAAAGTAAGTTAGTTTGAAACAGGGTGCCTCTTTAACCCTAAATGTATATTTTTTAAAAACAACAAGGACACTCTGTGTTGTTGCCACTGTGAAGTTGTTGTTGTTGCCACTCTACCCACTGTGAAGTTGCCAAAATCAGGAAATGTGGCATTGCTACAGTGTGATGCTATGGTGATTAATTAATTAATTGTCAGTTTGGGTGGGAACGCCCAGCTGAATTAAGTTATCGTGTTTCTGAGCATTGAAGACCCACTGAAGGAGGATTGTTGTCAGAACAATAAAAGGAGAAGAGGAGGGGAGGATTTTATGCTGATTTCCCTCACTTGTTCTCTTTGTTCTCTGGCTGAGCTCTGGTCTTCACCTTCCAGAAGGATGGCTGTTGTTCTCTTGGGAGGAGCTCTAGTCTTCGCCTTCACCTTGACGGTTGTCTCTTGGTTCTTTCTCTGCATGGACTCTTCACCTTCCAGCTTTGGATTTCAGACTGCCTTTGCAGACTCCGTAGCCTCTGGCAGCAGCCCTTGGCTTTTCCGGCACAGAACCTTCAGTCTTCCCTCCTGAATTCCTCAGCATCCTGATACAGACTTGCAGGGGACATTGCCATGGGATCCAGACCTTCAGTGGGACTCATATGGACATTGCTGTGAGATCCAGGCATGGCTGGATTCTTTGGATCTCTAGCACGAGAATAGACCTCTTGCACTCTACTACATTTGATTCTGTGGACAAATATTGTAAGCTACTTCTGTAAATTTCTGTGTCCTGAATTAAATCTGATCTCTTGCAAATACTGACTAATACAGATGGCACCTCCAGATTCACCTGTGTGAAGTCCCCCAGATCATTGGATTCTGCCTGCCTGTAGCACAGGGAAGGACCTGAGCTGCCCCAGTGTCTCAGACAGGGTCTCCTGTCTCCCCTCAGGAGCTGCAGCCCAGGAAAGACATAATCCCTGCTTTGCAGGCTGGAGGGCACTTTGACCCCCTGGCTGCCAGGGTGGAAGCGAC
Organism: Dinomys branickii; assembly: GCA_004027595.1. NCBI lineage: Eukaryota > Metazoa > Chordata > Mammalia > Rodentia > Dinomyidae > Dinomys > Dinomys branickii. The sequence continues at coordinate 218,207 of PVLD010000510.1, read as the reverse complement.
TGCCCAGCACGGGTTATAAATAACCTGAAGGGGCGGGCTGTGGGGCGGTGTCACCATTGCCCTGGCAGAGGCGGGTAGAGGTTGTCTTGGGAGCCCTGGGGTTCACCTCTACCTCCCCTCCCTACCACACTGGTGGGGAGAAAAAGGCCTGGGGAAGGTGCTGGCGTGGGCAGGGCCTGCTGCCCTGGGCATGGGCTCTGCTCTATTGTCTCTAACTGTAACATGGGGAACCCCCAGGAGCACCCAGGCCTTCTTCACGTCCCACAGCTCCTCCTGTGTCTGCTCTGGCTTCTCCCATTGTTCCAAGTAAGTGAGGGGAGCGGGGTCAGTGCACTGGAGGGCAGGGGCAGCTGGGAGTCGTCATGAGTGACTGGGTGCAGGAAGTCTCAGGGCCGGCGGTTCTGCTGCTGTTGGATTCCTCTCCAAGCTGATGCTGGGATGCAGCTCTCACGCCCGGGGGGCGGGAGGTAGGAATAGTGGAGGGGCAGGGAAAGTATGTCACCAGCTAGAAGGGGGCAAGAAGGCCCCTGGGGATAAGCCTAGGGCTCTGGAGTAACACCCTAGTGTCCAGGACCTGTCCTTCCTCAAGACTAGAAATGCTTTGTCCACTTCCAATTCTTTCCTCTCCCTCACAAGTCCCCTCGCTTCCCCTGAAGTCTCCCTTCTCCACCCCAGATCTGACCACCAGACCACCCCAGCAGACCACCAGAGAGCTGCTGTCTATCCACTGTCACAGTCCCCACCCTCCAGTGACATGTCCGTCATTATCAGACAGTACCGAATGAGCCATGGAGCAGAGAAGCAGGACAGAGCCCACTTCTCTGAGGGGTCCCCAAGACTCCAGACTCCCCTACCCGCACTCCAGTCAGGAGCTGCCTACACGACCAAGTGAAGTGGTTGGGGGTAGCTGGAAAGAAAGGGCTGAAGAGGTGGGGGAGAGGCTGTGGGGTGTGATTTCCAGAACCCATCTCCAACTCTCTCCCTGCTTTAGAGACAGGAAAGCTGAGGCTCTGAGATGGCCTGTCATAGGCCTCAGTTCTTATGAAGAAGAACTGCAACATTAAAATTATCCAGAAGGCAGAAAGGGGCCAAGAGGCCACACAAATATAGGAGACACAGCCAGGCAAGGGATCAGAACGCCGCCTCCAGGACCATGTCCTAGGCCTCAGTGTCCCTACATGGACAAGGAGGATTAATTTGTTCAGAGTCATTCAATAGACAGTAGTGAGCATTCACTGACTGGCAAAGCCATTTTGCTGATGGAACCCATTCAGATCCTTCCTTTGTCACTAACATGTGACCTCAGACAGACTGCTCTGATTTTCCAGGCCTCAGTTTCTTCATCGGTAAAGTAAAGGTGATATTGGTGCTTCCTGAATAGGGTTGTCCTGAGAAGTAGTTGAGATGATCCAAGTAAGTCAAACTCGGTATACATTGGCTGTAGTGTTGCGCCAGGCATGAAGACACTGGTGCCATTGTTCTCCTGGTGGCCTAGCAGGGCTGGGAGGTTGGTACCGTGCTGAAGTGTGATGATTACCCAGTGGGCAAATGGTCCCTAGACCTGCTAGGCCCTTTGATGGCATTGTAGATAGCTTGAGGGGAGGTGGGGGTTGTGGAATGGGTTCCTTATCCACTTTGCACTCCCAGGCACACTGAGCTTCCAGCCCCCTTCACACACACACACACACACACACACACACACGTACACACTTGTTCTAGCAAAGACCCTTCCACAGGACCCTGGGGCTAGATTGGGGTTTACCTTCTGCCCACCCACCCTAACCCAGGCTGCTTAGATGAGAGAGCTTCTAGTTTCTACTCCAGAGCCCAGCGTGAAAAGGAAAGGTGGAAAGCATGAGAGAGAGTTCCCTGGCTTCTGGGGACATCAGAACCAAGGCCACACTCAGGGGTCTGCTTCCCTCAGAGTCAGACCAGCCCTGCCTGACCTCTCCCGCTGATCCCAGGTTGAGACAGAAACTAGTCCCTTGCCCAAAGTTACTCAGCATATATCCAGCTGGAGAGGAGCTTTCTGGCCCCTAAGCCCAGCCTTCCTCACCGTGGTCCTTCATGGTAATAGGGTTGATTTCCACCTCCTTGGCCAACTGTTCTGAGATTTCTCCTCCCTGGGAAATGAAATCATGAGACGATGAGCTAGCAGTGGGAAGGAAGGCAGCCAGGGAGGGGCCTGGCTTCCAGCCCTCAACCTATTCAACCTCACTTAACCAGGACTACATGTGCATGGTGAGGACACAGGCTGTGGAACCCACCCACGGCCCCTGCCCTCCCAGAGTTTGTGGCCCAGAAAGAGACATGACAAGATGAATGGCAAAGAAACAAGATGTGTTTACAAACTCTGGAGACTGACCCTAAGGAAAAAAGTGCCCTGATAGGAAGAACGGAAGTCTGCAGGGGTGGGGTGGCAGGCAGGTGGTAGGTCAGTAAGGGATGACATGCGGTGGGGCCAAGACAGATCTGGTCTGATTAGCACTGGAAAAGTTCCAGCTGGTGGTCATCCTGACCCAGTCAACACCTCCAAAGCCTGGAGGAATCCACCAAGTCTTGATCCTTCTGAGGCCTTTAGGGAGCTTCAGAGGAGCCCACTCTTCCAGTTGTCTTGTGTGCCAGGTGTTATGCTAATGGCCTTACTAATTTACTGGGGAAGTGGTTAGAAAGTGGAAGTTCCAAGAGGCTAAGCGATACAGATGAAATGGCTCCAAATCCAAAACTTCTTGAGAAAAACTTTGGATTTTCGAATTTGTTAGTAGAGATGCTCAACCAGTAAGGTCTAGGTAAACATTCTAAAATCCATTAAAACTCTGTAACCTGAAACACTTTTGATCCCGAGCATTTCAGAGAAGGGATATTTGGCTTGTACATCCAAAGCCCTGGGGTCTGACCTTTCAAGCACCTTGTAGGTCCCTCTGTGAAGACCCCAGGAGCTCACCATCCTTCTTGGCTAATCCAGTCCCTCATTCTTGGACAGGGAGACTCTGCTTCTGGGTCTGGACAGCACATTTGCACCTTCTGCCCTAAGTCTTGGCTCCTGGTGGAACCATCTGCCCAGAGGAGGCTCAACAAAGACAGAAGAGCACAGGGGAAGTCCTGGGCCATCTCTGCCCAGCCCCAGGTTCCAGACCCTGCCCAGCCCTTCTCACCCCCCACCCTCCCCTCCAGCGCATGCACAGGTCTGCAGAGCTGGGGCTCAAGAGCCATCAGCCAGCAGCCAATTCATCTAATGACTTTTCCCCAAAATTCAGTTCCCTTCTGAGTGCTTTCTAACCTAATCAGCTAATTTTGTCTCTCTGTTTTTGCCATTTTGTTGGTGTTTAAATATTTTAAAAAACCACACAATTTGTCTGAGGACATCGCCTACTTAATTCAGTATTCCTCGGAAGTCTCAGATGAGCAGAGCTTCACAAATGATGCTGCACCCTCTTTGTGGTCATTTTCTACTTTATCTAATTGTAAACATTTTAAGTCCCCTCAGCTGGTTTCGCTAAAGTCACTTTATTCAAAATTTTAATTTTCAAGCTGTCATTTTAAGTCTGTAAGGATGAGAGAAGGAAGGTTATTCAATCTGCTTATTATGTTTATCTTGCTGGTCAGTTACCCAGGCGCACAGCTCCTCGCTGCTGTTCTAAGCACTGACATACATCACCCACGTGAAGCATCACGACAACCCAAGGACAGAGGTTCATCCCTGGCCCCATTTTTCCAATGAGGAGGGTGGAGTAAGGTCCTGGGCCCAAGTTTACTGGGCTGGGAAAGGGTAGGGCTGGGAATTCCAAACATATCCTCTTCCTTTAACAAAAAGGTAATTATAATGTCAAGCTATTTTTAAAACATTCAGACAGATGCCAAAACAAATCAGAAGAAGGTGAGTATTAGGCAACATGGACATTAGACAAGCTGATAAGTAAGGAGGTAATTTTAGACAAAGTGACTTGTTCTAGGGCCTGCTGACCCACCTTCCCCACCCCTCCTCCCCCCTAGACAGCTCTGTTCAGCAGCCAGGTAAGGGAGGACAGAGGGCAGAGAGAGGCTCCAGCTCTGGCTTTCAGGGATGGACAGAAGACAGGAGGAGGTGCGCTTGGGAACTTCTTCGGGGGCCCTGGAGGCTTGCTTGGGATCGGAAGGAGCAGGGGACTGGGAAGAAGTTAGACCTGCCGGGCAATGACCCAAAGCTGCAAAGGCTGCTGGAAGCTGCTAGGGTTTTCAGTCATCACTCAGCATAATCTAATCCGGGAAGTTAGAACTGAGAATCCTAATCTCCCCTTCCAGGAATCTGGCCCAGATGCACTGGAAAATAACTGCCTACTTCCCTCATGTGACTTCTGATCCCTGATGCTCTTCCTGGGCACTGAGGGTCAGATTCTGCCTCCCTAACTTCCCCATTCATGTGGTCCTCCCTACCCCCTCCTCCTGCCTCCATCTTTTCTCCCCTCATCTGCCTTTCTCCTCTGCCCCCACCCCACAGTACCCTCCTGGAGCTTGGTTTATTCCGTGGAAACCAGTGAACGGGAGCAGCAAGCCCTGGGAAGGAACCTTCCCTTTCCCAGATCCTTCCCTGACCTTGGGCAGCACAGGGAGGAGGCAGCCAGGGACTCACACCCTACCCCACCCCACCCCCAGTCTCTGCCTGTCACTAGCAGCTGGGGCCAGGACCTGTGGTCCAGTAAATCTCTCCAGCTGAGACCAAGAGCTAAGTTTAGATGGAAGCTTGTTGCCAGGCCTGGGAGGAAGCAGGAGGCTGGGTCAGACCCCCTGGCTCCTGTGAGGTGGCACCTTGGCTGCCCCTGTGGCCCTGGGCTGCAGGTTCTGTCTGGATGGGGCCCAAGATGGAGGAAGAGCAACTGGAGGGTAAGCGCTGACCTGCTGCCTCCTTCCCAGCCATGGCCACCCTTTCCTGTCCCTTTCCAGGCCCATGGTGGCTGGGGCCAAGATGTGGGCCCTCACTCAGAGTGAAAACTTGGGACACAAGAAAACCTGAAGAACAGGCAAAACTCCCAACACTGGGGTTCCCAGAATTGGAGGTGAGGAGCATCTCCAACTGGCTGAGGGGACCATAATCTCATCCATCTAGTCAGTCAGTCAGTTAGCAATCACTTGTTGAGCTTCTGCTATGGGACCAGGCTCTGGGCTGAGAATTGGAGACACGGATGTGGACTCTGGGACATGGTCAGATTTGTCAAGCAGGGGTGGAGGTAGAGGGAAGCTCTCTGCTCCTGGCTCAGCCTAGAACCAATCCGTTCAAAGTCCAAAAGGTTCTCATCAGAAGTGACACAAGGAAAACATACTCTCTCTCTACATTCACACACTCTGACATCAAAAGGTTTCTTCCATCCAAAGCTATGTTTCAACTCCTTGGGGACACTGACTGACTCTGTGTGTGTGGAGGGAGCCCAAAGCCCACAGGCAAAGGAAGGCTCAGTCTGGCAAGGCCACACCCCCTCAGGCCCAGCTTCCGGCTTCCGTACTTCTAACCACTACAAATCACAGGTTCCCACTGTCACCGAGGTTCTTTTGCTTGATTCAGATGGAAATCATGAAATTGACATGTCACTGGACAGAGCCCAAGGACGTCCCCCAAAGCAAAGACAGGGACCTCAGCTCACCCACCCGCACCATGAAGTAGATCTGTCAACTGTTGTCACAGAAAAGAATTTCAGGACATGCCAGTGAGAGGCACAGGGAGATCTATTAGGCAGTAAGAACAAGAGAAAACACAGAAGGGACCTCAGCTTGAGGAGTTAAGGGAGCACAGCTCTGATGAAGAGGATCAGAGGGGCCCATTGACAGAAGAATGGGACTGGCTTTTTGGTGTGGGCTGGGGGCTCAACTCCCCTCAGGTCAGGAGTACAGCCTTGCATTTTACAGGAGTTCCGCCTAGTGTAAGCTGTGGATCCATAGCCATTCTAACCCCAATAGATAGCCTGGCACCCCCTCCTGTTACAGGATGCCCATTCCTCGCAGGGGTAAGAGAGGGTGTATTTCATGAATGGTTAGAAAGAGAGGATAGAGGAGAGGGGGTGTGTCCCTTTTTAGTGGGTAACAGGGCGCGCATTAAGGCCTGGAAATCCATGCCATATGTCCCATGAGGGCACCTATTCTGTTGTACCACAACCTCTCTTTGGGTCCAAAAATGGGCTAGAACAGTACACAAGAGCTCAGGGAAACATTTATGACTACATTTCTTGGTCCATTATAAAAGATATGACAAAGGACACAGGTGACAAGATGCACGGGGCAAAGTATGGGAAATCCACACTTCCATACCTCTTCTGGGTGCCACCCTCTCTGCACCTCCCTGTGCTTCCCCATCTGGAAGCTCCCAGATCCCATTTTTAGGAATGTTATGGAGCCACTCTCCTTTCCCCAGGGGCCAGGCTAAAAGCTCCAAACTAGTGATTAGTTTGGTCTCTCAGTGACACCCCCATCCAAGAGCTCATCAAGAGTTGCCTCATTAAGAGAAAGATGTTCCCATCACTCAGGAAATTACAAAGGTTTCAGAAGCCCTGTGTCAGGAACTGGAGACTAAGGCCAATGTATTTCTTCTTATATCCCAATAGCACAATGGGGGCTACAGGGACTCTGAGGTTACAGACTGAGTTTCTCATCTCACTGTTCAGCTGGCTGGATCTGCCTCCTGTAGCCCAGCTCTCTGCCCATAAACTCCCTAGCCCCACTCCACCCTGCTCCTCTATGGCTGGAGAAGGCCTTCTTGCTATTGTGGCTTCCTGAGTACCACAGCCATCCATTTGGGGTCCTAGTCCTGTGTTAGTCAGCTTTCCATCATTGTGACAAAATACCTGACACTGGCACAAAACTTATAAGGAGAAAAGTTCTGCTTTGGCTCATGGTTTCAGTCCGTGCTTGGTCAGCTCCATTGTCTGGGGTGAAGCGGAAGCATCATGGCAGGAACATAGGGCAGAGGAAACTTTGCCTCAAGGCAACTGGGAGGTAGGAGAGATGGGAAGGAGCCCAGTGTTCCTTCAAGCGCACACTCCCAGTCACCTAATTTCCTCCACTAGACCCCAAACCCTCCTAAAGTTTCCACCCCTTCCTGGTAGCAGCACAAGCTGGGGACTAAGGCTTTGACATGTGGACCTGTGGGGGACATTTAGCCGAGCCATAGCAGGCTTCAGCGTCCATGGACCCAGACCTTCACTTCCTTGCCCAGGACCAGCTCATACCTTACTTGACTGTGTGAGCATGAATTCTGCCGCTACCCTTTACCTGCAATGTGGCCTTGGGAGGGGACTTCACTCTTTTGGGCCTCAGCTGCCTCATCTGTACACTGGAGTTATTTGCATTTTTTTCACAGGCTGCAGCGGGGAATAAATGAACTGTTTTATGCAAAGCATTTGGAGCCAGGTCCAGCACATAATAACCCCTGATTCCACGTATTAAAGGCATCCCCTTCCTGCCCACCCCGCTACTCCCCTAACAGTAGCTCCAAGCCAGATGCAGCTGCCTCCACACAGGCCCTGTGCCCTCCTGGCTCTATCCTCTGCTCACCCAGCTCTGCCTTGGGGTGACTTTCTCCGCCCTACCATCACCCCGCTCATGAACTCAGCTCCAAGACACAACCGAGAGCCCTTCCACAAGTGTTCAGTGCACCTGGCATGGGCTGAGCTCAGACGGGCAGAGGCCACGTCCTCAGAGTGCCAGGGTCCACAGAAGTACTTAGGCCAAGGGGATCCACACTGCTGAGGAGTTGGTGAAGGAGAAGGCCTTTCCAGAGAAAAGCGTTAGTGGGATCTTCAGGAGCCCTATCTCTGGGTTCTCTAGTGAGATCCCCTGAAGTCCTTGCCAAGAGCCTTCATTTGGATCATGACTTCCATGCACCAGGCTCTTTGCATGGTCATTAAATACACACACAAATTCTATAGTGCTGGTGCTATCCCTGCTTGACAGACGAGGAGACTAAGGCCCAGAGAAGTGAAGTTACTTTGTCAAGGCCACACAGCTAAGCAGCAGCATCTCCAGAACCCTGAGCACTGGGATGTCTGTACACCACCCCCTCTGAAAACCCAACTCACAAGCCTTGGAGTGGGACTGTCCCAGCCCTGCCTCCTCTCCTCCCTGCCCACCCCTCTCCTTTCCACCAGGGGCTCCACCCAAACTATGCACTTGCAGGTGTGAGTCAAATCCATTCACATTCCCCTGAAGAAACAAAGATCTCTAGCTGTGCTGACTTTTTGGGTTGGCAGAGGGAGGAGTTACAGAAGCCAGAGTCAGAATCTCAGAGTTACCCCCAAATCCACCTCTGGTGTACTCGTCTATGCTGCCCAGCCCATGCCGCACACATGGGCCTGGTGACCTTGTGCCACCCCCATTAGAAGACCGGGCCACAGCCTGAGACCACATCTCTGTGGCGAGGACAGCCCCACATCACCTGAGTTCTGGGGAAGGTGCCCTCACCCAGAGCTGGTGATAAGTAGGAAATAACTTGGGCAGTGGGGCCACAAATACAGCAGCTGCCTTTAGAGAAGGAGCTGCCATGAGAGATGCAAAGTCAGCCCAGCGCATACCTCCCACCCCAACCCAGCTTGTCCCGGCAGGTGGAGGACTGATGCCCAAGAATCCTACACTGAGGAGCTCCCAGCAGACCCTGAGGCGAGTGCACTACCCGTCCCTTTCCACTGCCCATCCTTCTGGTGGCCTCCAATGTGCCCTCTCTTCCAGGAATCCTTCCCGGCCGTCCCAGGTCCTGTAAGGTATCTTATAGGATAACAGCCTGTTTATTTGCATGATGGGAAAATTAATTGAAGTTGCATGCTCCTCTTCCTCTCCTGTTCTCTGACTAAGCCTAAGGGATCTCTTCCTGGCCTGCCGCACCTTGAAGGTACTCACAGGTCCCCCAGCCAGGGCTTGACACACAGTTGTGTTCTGCAAACATTGGCCCTGGAGATCACAGCTGGTAGACAGCCCCACCCAGCTCTGCTGGCAGGACATGGGCACTCTCCCCAGGGCATGTCACATCCTGTGGAGGAAAAGAGAGCTCTGGGGGTGAGGGACAGACACAGGGAGTCCTGCTTGGGAGGCGCCACTGCATCAGATGACGTCTCCTCCTCAGGGCTTCAGGTTAAGCTGACTCACTTCTGTGCCACGTGGCCTTGCCTCAGTTTCCCATCTGTCAGGAGAGATGAGAGGACTAAACGTCAAGTAACACAACAGGGCTCAGGCAGGCATGTGCTACTGATGGCCAATAAGCCTGGCCTCTGACCCACCTCCATCCCTGCTCTCCCTAGGTGGTCAGGCTGAGCCAGGTGCCCAGAGAACAGCCCCTGTGGCCCCTGCTGGAACAGTACTGCTACACCATGGTGTCACTGACTGATCCCTCAGGTACGCACACTCCCACCTGCAGCACACCCTGGGGGTGAGAGGCACACAGCCTGGGGGAGGGGGGAGTGGTGGGGTGGTGTGCAGAGCCCTGGCTACCAATCCTAGACTGGATTCTCCTTCCTAGGGTCTCCATGGGGACCTGGGGCTCTTCATCAGTGGCGGAGGGCTTGTCAGGGAGCCCTTTTGCCAGTCCCAGCCTGCCATGAACACCCAAGGAAGCTGGCCAGATGGGCATTCGGGAGCCAGAGGAGTGACCCCTCTACTCTCAAACTTGGATGGCAGGCAAGGACTAGCTCAAGGTGTGAAACCATGTCCAGTTGCTGTGGCTAAAGGTGTCACCTTGTGTCTTAGTCGTTTTCTTGTTGCTGAGACAAAGTGCCCAACACCCAAAGTTGAAGGAGGAGAGGCTTATTTAGCTCACAGTCTGTAGAGGTTTCAGTCCGTAATCGGCTGGCTCCAAGGCGGGGCGGCGTGGCAGAGGGGAGAAACAGTTTGTGGCAAGCAGAAGTGAGCAAAGCAAGCAAGAGTCCTTAGCAGCTTTTTCTGACCCTTTTATAGTCTATCTAGGCTACTGGGTTTAGGGTGGTGCCAAAGCAATCAGTGGACTGATTTAGTAATCACCTACCCTTCATGCTAGCACCCTTAATCCTAGCATTGCACTGTGAATCCATCACACACTCTAGATTTAGCACCTTTGAAAAAAACCCTATAAAGCTTATAACTGCCTGAGGCTTTGGGGGAACATCTAGACACAAACCATAACACTCCAGTAAGGACATGCGAAGCAGCACAGACACCCAATTCCGAAGCTTCTGACTTTTCAAATGGCTGATTTGCTGAGTCAGGGCAGGCCAGCAGGTCTGAGGAGGAAGCTCATGGCTCTGGGGAGATTTCTTCAGGGTCCACTGGGAGCTGCAGGCAAGGAGAAAGTGAGGGTGTCGTGAATGTTCCTGGGTCTTAGAGAAGCTATCAGGACTCAGAAACAAAGATGGCAGCCAGGCCTGGGGCCTGGCATGCAAAGGCAGCCTGAGACAGGGGTCAAAGAGATATATCTTGCTGCCTGGGCTCCACACAGTAGACCAGCCAAGACCTCAGGTGTCTCTGCTGTCAGTCTGATCCCAGCTCCTATGTGAACCTGGATGGGTCCTCTGTATTGGTTTCTCAGTGCTTCTGTAACAAAGCACGTGGTCAACAGGAATGTATCTTCTCATAGTTCGAGAGCTAAATCCAAGACCAGGGTGTTGGCAGGATTGGTCTCCTTTGAGTCTTTTCTCCCTAGTTTGCAGATGGCTGTTTTCTCTGTGTCTTCCCATGGTCTTCTATCTGTGCCTGTCTGTTACCAGTCTTCTCTTCTTACAAACACCAGTTATATTGGACTGGGGCCACCAAGGCCACATCCTGAGGTTCAAGAAGTTCCTCAGGAAGTTCATTCAGCATGTGAATCGGGAGCGGGGGCACAATTTAACCTGTAATATGACCCAAGCTTCAGTTTCCTTATTTGTTAGAAGTCAGGTCCAAGTCTACCTCAGAGACTTAATGTGAAGATTAAATGAGAGACCATTGGGACAGCAAGCATGGCCATGTCCAGCAGTCACTTCCCACCTCGGGGAAGCCCCAGTATTTCCTCATCAGACTCTGCTGTCAGGCAACTCTGGTCTAGGCAGACCCACCACCTTCTCCCTACCATATCCTTCCCTCAAGTGGTGGCCCAGGCCCTTCTCTGTGGCCCTTGCCAGAGTCCCCACTTCTCCAACCCAAGGCCTCCTGCCTAACTTCTGACATCATTCATTTATTGACAAGAGGCATCCATACTATTTACACAAAATCTGGGGGGAACCTCTAAATCAAAAAAGTCAATAAATGTCCATTATCTCACAACCCAGGATTTTTATCATATCTTATATCCTCCAGGATTCATGGACCCACACATACTCATGTTGGCTGCCCTACCCAACCTGGTTCTGGGAACTGAACCCAGCCAGGGTCTTCACACTGAGCTAAATCTCCAGCCCTTTTTTATTTTGAGATGGGGTCTCCCTAAGTTACTAAGTTGTCCAGGCTGGCTTGAACTGTCAGTCCTCCTGCCTCAGTCTCCTAGAGACCTGTGATTGCAAGTGTTTGCCACCACAGCTGTATTCCAATTGTATTTTGTTTGATTTTGGTTTTTATTTGTACGTTTTAATAAAACCAGAATGAGGCAGTGTCCGCAGATTTATAATGTATCTTCTTCTCTAAAAATTCTGAGTGAACATTTCCCCATTTCCCCATATCATTAAATATTCATCTACCAGATCACTAGTGACGCTAGTGACACTGGCTAGCAGCCACCGTCATCCTTCATCAGCCATGCCCCTGAGGTGGATGTGTGAGCTTCTGGGATGCCTGTCAGGCCTCAGAAAGCACTTCACAAATCCTCACATGATAGCGGTCTCCTAGTGGACACTGATTGAGAGAAAGCATAATGACTAGCATCAAGCTCAAAGGCAAGTAAATCACTCCACTGTTAAGACATGTACACCTGTGAGAAATCTAGAAAAAATGAGAGCAGGAATATGAAAAAGGCAACATTCAGGAGAATGTCCCTCTGGGGAAGAAGTATATAGATATCTAGGTAAGTGATTAGTAAGGCTCAAGTTCAGATTGGGCAGTAGGCTCATTACAATTACTACCACACACAAACGTTCATAAAAGAAAAGACCAAAATAAAGTAAATGTAGGCCATGTGTGGGCTAATGATGACAAGGGTGCATGAATCAAAGACTATGACCAATCCAACTGTGTGTCCTTGAGGTCCAAATAAGTGAAAAAATGCACATAATCACAAGAGTAAGACTTCAGGGGGAGTTTTAATGGGTGAGTTCTAATTTATTCATCACAGAACTCATTATATATATATATATATATATATATATATACACACACATATATGTATTTGAAAAATAAAAGGGTATATACTGTGAGACATATTATTTATTCTACCCATAGACAGTGAGGTTCTGAATGAATCCAAGGATCTCTTGAAATAATTCCCTGGGCTGGGGGTGTAGCTCAGCAGTAGAGTTCTTGCCTCTCATACATGAGGCCCTGGACTCCATCCCCAGCACTGCAAAACAAAACAAAGAGGAAAGAAAACAATAACTCATCAATCCAACCCCCCCACACACACACACACGCATGCACGAATGCACACGCACATGCACACTCCAAAAGGGAGATTGCCCTGCCCGAGAAACAGGGTCCTGCACGCACCCAAGGCATTTGTTCTTTCTCTGTTATCACTGACCCTGACCCTGTAGTACTTAGAGGGTTCTGGGGCTGATTACAAAACAGGACTGGTCCCCTTGGAGAACCACACACTGACAAGAAGATAATGGAGGATCCAGCAACTCCAGTGACCTAACCCAGACAGGACGGAGGTGGTGAGAGTGTGGCTGACAGATGAGTCGGAGCGAGCTGCGCTAACTGGAGTGTGGAGCTGGAAGGTCACAGAAGCCAAGGGCACTGTACTGCAAAGGTGCAGAGGTATAAGATGGCCCCGGGGAAGGGCAGGATATTGAAGGGCAGCTCAAATTTAGCAGGAGGTCGCGGGTGAAGGCTAGATGATCTTAAAGAATCTTCTTTACAGTGCCAAAGACATCAGCTCTGTCCTGAGAGCAATAGGAAGCATTTTCATAGGAAGAACGACACAATCATAATTGTAAAATATCTCTTTATGTGCCATGTGGGAGAGTGAGCCCACCCAGATGAGAGACCCGGTAGGTAGGTGAGGGGAGACTCCTTTTCCTGGGTATCCCACTGCCCATCTGTAAATTGAAAACACAGAATTTGAGGGTCACTAGGGCCTTTCCTGACCTGGTCCCATGGTTAAACATGAAGACACCATGCCTCCTCCTCGGTCCCAGGGTCCACTGCAGTGTCTGGTCTGGAGCACAGCCCTCAGTGCACACCCCAAAGCAGGCACCTTCAGGTCGCTCCTGAGTCACTTTGCCCACTGCCACTCCCAGGAAACCCCATAACCATGTCCCAGCTGTGCCCGAACAGAATGCTGTGTAGTCTCTCAGAGGACAGCCCCCAGAGATCCAAAGGCACATGCTGTCCCCACCAATTTTGTTTTCCAGCTGACACTTTTATGGTGGGGGATGAACATGGTTATGCGGGGAACGAAGCAGTGTGATTCTGTTGTGTCCTTGTAATGAATACCTGATGCCATGTATTAGGGTGTGCAGTAAGCTGACCTGGAACCACCTACAGTCACTGTAGCTGGCAGCAGAGATGGGACAAGAGGGGGCACAGGGCACGAGAGACAGCTGCCTCATCACAGGCTGCTCATGGCACACAGGGTTCCTCCTGCCATGCTCCCCCGAACTTATTTGCCACTTGTCTGTGTCTCCACCTACCTGAGGACCCATGAATTTCCTAAATACTCCCGTGACTATGCCTGACTGGGCCCACAACCGCGCTGGTCTGTGGCCCCAGAATCCTCCTCCACCCCAGGGGCCTCCCATCTACCTCTGCTTCCTTAATAAGCAAAATGCCCCAGTTTTTGTCTCTTTGTACTTGGATTTAATATAATTGAGAAAAAATGTCTCTTTCCAATTCTTTATTTGCAAACACTAAAGTGAACTGTAAAATTAGTTTGTTCCCAAACTGCTACTTTTCCAACTTCCCCTGTGTGATATCTAAAATGCCAATCACCGACACTTGGCTCAGTGCCCTCCCTGCCCATGCCATGATGTGGCATGTGAAAGGCCTCCCTGTGTGCACGAAGGAGACTTTCCCATTGACAAGAATTGAGGCAGTGGCACAATGGTCTCTGTAGAGCCCTGGATGGCTCAGTCTGGGAGCTGGGAACTGGACTCTGCCTAGCTGAGGTCAGGATCAGGTCTCAGGCTGGGGTTAAGACCCATCCTTTCCTCCCCTGCGCCTGGCACTGCTTCTTGCAGACATCAAGGGACCTTTGTCTCTGTAGTTGTCCAGAGCTGAACCAGGCCCCTAACTGCCCACTCAGGAGGCAGAGGACAGACCTGGCTGGCTGCTTGGCACCTCATCCCTGCCAGTTGGCAGGCCATGGAGAGATTCCAGGGGTCAGGCGTGGCCCCACTGCTCACTTCCTCTCTCCCTCTCTTGCTCCGCCAGGGCAGTGACAGCAGCATTGACGCGGCGGATGGTGAAATGAACACATAAAGGCAGCTTGGCCTGCTTTCCATCTCTCCCTGCTCAGGGGCCAGGCTGGTTTGGGGTAGTTTCACCTTTCTGTGGCACTTCTGGTCCCACTGAACATGGGTTGGGGGATACCAGGGCTGGTTCTAAGGCCTCCAGACCAGCTGGAACTGGACCTTAGAGATAGAAACACAAAACACATATGCACATGTACTCACATGCACACACACGCACACACACACACACACACACACACGCATAGGAAGAGAGACAGAGAGACCAAGAGAAACAGAGATAGAGACAGAGCAGAGAGAGACTTTGCAGAATCGGGGACTCTCAGGGCTGAGAAGAGTCTCACAGAACATTTCGCTGATAAAGCCCCAGAAGACAGGACAGGACCCCTGGCTAAAGTGTCACATCAGGAAGAAGAGTCAACGCCGGGATAAGAAGGAGTGGGGCATCCCCCGCTCCGGCAGTACCCTGAGACTGAGTCCATGTGGTGGGCACGGTTGGCACACCCCCAGCACCAAAGATACAGGCAGAACAAAGCACAGCACCAAGCAAGCATCCGGGGGCTGGGACAAATTCCCTAGAGAGGATTTTCCTTCCCCACGCCCACGAAGGGGTTGATGTCTTCCCCTCTCCTGATGCAGAAGCCAGCCAGACAGGCACCTCCTCACTTCTCAGTGGTTCTCTCTGTTCCCCAGGCATAAAGACAGGTGTTTGAAGTCTTTCAGTTAATTACAACCAAATCCTCCCCTTAGAGCACCCCATGGCGTTGAGAGGCAAAACCCTCATGGAAGACTTGGCGCTGTCCCTGGCTCTCCTGGAAGTCACCCACCCACTGGGTTTTCCAGTCCCTCCTCACCAAGTTGGGTGCCACCTGGGAAGTGTGTCTGCATTCCACCTCCCACAGCCTCCAAGATCTTCACCCCTCCGGGCACCTTGGTCTCACTGGACTCTTGGGTGGCCTTCCTGCTTCCCTGGAGGGACCCCAATCCATTTCCTTTCCAGAGATGACAAGAACTTTGCCAGAGTGCAAATCTGCCACTGTCTGACCACATCCCTTTCCCTAGCCCTTGCTGCTGGGACAAAAGCTTAGGCGGAGAGCCTCCGGCTTTGGCTAATAGCTGCCCAAGGTGTGCGAGGCTGCAGGGGTTACTAGTGCGGGAGCTCTTTGCTGGCTCTGAGGTCCTGAGGTCTTCGATCCACAGACAGGGCAGTCAGTCCCCACCTAAACCCTGCCAAACTTGCAGCCCGGCTGCTCTCCTTCGGACTTTGCTGCTGGAAGGGAGCAGGACCTGAGTGAGCAAACTCTGGGCGGTCCGGCGGAGCTGGGGGCTGGAGGCTGAGTCGGGGGAAAAGAGCCGCCCGGCCCCGCCCCCTGGCGCTGCCATTGGCCACGGCGGAGCGGGTGGACTAGCTGCTCCGCGCGCTCCGCTCCCAGCTGTGGGAAGGTCGGGTTGGCAGCTCCAGGCGGTGAGGCGCAGCGCCCAGAGGCTGCCCAGAAGGTCGGGCCAAGGCAAGCAGGGGCTCGGACCCTGCGCTTTCTCGGCGCTCCACCTCGCCCCGGCTTCCTCGCAGCCCCGCCGGCGCGCACTCCCACTCCCTCTGCGCGCTCGACTCCGGGACGCAATGGACGCGGCGCTGCTCCACAGCCTGCTGGAGGCCAACTGCAGCCTGGCGCTGGCTGAAGAGCTGCTCTTGGAAGGCTGGGGGGCACCCCTGGACCCCGAGGGTAGGCGCGAGGCGAGCGGACCCAGGCATCGCGGGCTCCTTCCGAGGCGCGCTCAGTGCGCGCAGGGTCGCCCGGAGCCCGGAGCCCGGAGCGCGAACACACCCCTGGCCACTCTCCTGAGTTCTGCTCTGCTTTCTCCCGTGGCCAGGTCCCTACTCCTACTGCAACACGACCTTGGACCAGATCGGGACGTGCTGGCCCCAGAGCGCGGCTGGAGCCCTCGTGGAGAGGCCGTGCCCCGAATATTTCAACGGCATCAAGTACAACACGACCCGTGAGTGCCCCTCGATTCCCGGCTACGGACTGTATGCTGGCCCCCAGGAAGACTGTTCAGGGGTTGGGGGTAGGTTCTGGACCCTGTGGGAGACCTGCTAAGGGCTGTGGTACCTGTACTGCTGGACTGGAGGTCTCCTTAAATGTTAGGGCGCGCCTTCTGTCCCTACCCCCAGCAGAGCTTTTAACCTCAGGAAGTGAGGATTTGCCCACAATTCCTGAGCTCCGTGTGGAGACCGCCAAGAAAAAGAAAACACTTCTTCCTTTTTGGGGCCGCCTTCCTTCCTCCATGTTGCTCCAGTGCCCCAAGATCCCCCATTAGGGTGCTATCTCTGTTCAGAGGTTGCTTCCCTACCCTAGAGGAGGCGCAGCACTGACTGCAAGCCCGCACCCCAGGGTGAGGGCCATAATCAGGTTCTTTACTGTTGAAGAGGAGAGAAGGAAGGCTGGAGACAGGAAAGATGGGGTGAACTTGCAGATCGTAGGCACTGGGGAGCCAGTGCGTTAGGATGTCATCTACTTCCTCACTAGAAATCCAAGACTGGCCCTGTGCGCGGTGAGTCAGGAGAGTGGGCAGCATTACTCCTGGGCAGCCCCAGGAATGCATGGGGTCTGAATTGAGACCACCCCTCAACACCACCAAGGGAGAACAGCCTGCACCTTCCTTCCTCCTGGCAAATCCCATGCTGGCTTCTCCATGGGTAGGAGGTCAGCAGATGCCCCTGGAGGTACCCAGCCTCCAGCCAGGGTATTCAGTTGGAGCTGGTTCTGGAGAGGAGAGAATGTGTGTGTGTAGTCTGTGCCTGTTGGGAGGGCTGAAGAAAGATAGGCACAAGGTCTGTGTGAGCTTGGGTGCAGCCCTCACTGGCCCACCTGAACACCACCCTTCCCATATGCAGCCCTACCCCGTGGCAGCAGCCCTGAGGCTCTATGTCTGGCTGTTCCAAAGCCCTCATCTCTGTGAGCCCTCGGAGCATCTCTGTCATTGCACATACACACGTGCATGCCCATGTGCCTGTCTGGACTCTCCAAGGTTGTGGTCTGGCTTCTGTGGTGAGGGCTGAGTAGAAGGCAAGGCAGCAGAGCCTGCCTCCCAGCTGAGCTGCATTCCCCTGGCCACGCCAGCTGAGGGCTCTGGCAGCCCAGGGAGCAGTGTGCTCTGAGGAGTCCAGGGCAAGGTGCTCTTGACAGAGGGGCAGGCTGAGGGAGGCAGATTGCGGAGGAAGGTTTCCGCATCAACCAGAACATGCTTCCTGTCTGTGTAACAACAGACCCCCTGGAAGGATCTTAGCTCCCCCACCTGGGTAGGGATGCGAGCTCTTCCCAACTCCTAACATAAAAGTATATTTTTCTCATCTGTGAGCTTTGTGGAGCAGGGCAGTGGAGGTCAGCTTAGGTCCAGACGCTAAGGGCTATCAGGGCAAGGCGGGTAGCAAACCTTAATTCATACTCTGGAATCTGAGGGAGCTCCCTCTCAGCTACCCCCCAGCCTGGAGAAGGGAGCCCCTTCTTCTCCAGAGGGAGTTCTGAGGGTAGAGCCTGGGTCCCTTCTTCAGAGCAGAGCTGAGCACACGGTTATTCAGCCAACTTACTGAACACCTACTGTGTGCCAGCTACGGCATCCACTGTATTGAGTCCCTTATAATTGCAGCAGACAAAATGAACACAGCAGGAAATGTCCTGGTGGAGTAGAGCAAGGGGACTATGAGAAGCGGGAGGGCAGGGATGGCTCACACCAGACCACTCACATTAAGAAGTCAGTGGTCAAGGTGGTGGCAATTAGCCCCTGATGTCTAATAAACAGTTTTCTTCATGGGAGCCAAAATGCTACTTGCACTTTAACTCCTGAGGAACAGGAGCACCTTTGCCATGACCAGTATGCAAAGTGGGGAGGGTTCAGCCCAGATGGGAAAAGCCAACATGGCTAAGGGCACGGAAAAGCGTGATGGAGTCCCCCACCCCCACCTGTCTCTGGCCCACCAGCTGCTGCTTCCTCCTCCTCCTCCTGCCTTTTCAGTGGGACCCTTCCTTTAGAAAGAAGGACATGGGGAGGAAAGTACTTCTGTGAGAGGCCCGGGGGCAGGGTCCAGGTGCCTCTTTCTGCCCGTCTGGTTATGCTGCAGATAACTCTCCCTGAAGCCTCAATCTTTGGAGGACAAGAACTGCCCAGTGGGGAGGACAGTTTAGGCAGTGGTCCCTGCAATTGCTTGGCTCAGCTACGCATGGAGAATCTGCCACAGAAGAAGTAAACTCTGATCAGTGTCCAGGTCTGTCTTGGTTACTTTTTTCTCTTTGCTGAGACAAAATACCCAACACCCAAAATGAAGGAAGGAAAGGTTTATTTAGCTTACAGTTTGTGTAGGTTTCAGGCCATACTTGGCTGGCTCAGAGGCAGAGTGGCACATGGCAGAGGGCAACTGTTCATGGCAGCAGAGCACAGCAAAACCAGAGCAAAAAAAGGGAGGAATGGCTGCCAGCAGCCTCCTTTTCTCCCCTACATTGTAAACAGCTACCCCCACCCAGGGGGCGTGTAGATTTCACAGAGTCTCCATGCCCTCCTCTTCCACAGCCTCAGGATGTATACAAAGTAAGCACCCTGGCTTCCTGCTGAATCACTCAGCCAAACCTCTAGATTCTCCAAGTTGACACAATGTATCAACCATAACAGGGTCCCAAACCCCACCAAGAGAGTTGCATCCATAATGCTACTCCTGACCACACCCCTGAGACACATGGCTTTCATGCCCACATTGCGGACAAGAATGAGGAGGCTCAGTCAGCGTCAGGAAAGAACTTGTTCGAGTTCGAGGTTAGAACCAGCGCAGCCAGGGAACCCACAGCCCTCACTCTTACCCTGAGGCAACAGCGCCTCCAGGAATGATGCATTCAGCTTAGGAGCAGACCACAGGCGGACAGCAAGGGGAGGATGGGGTGGACTTAGGCTTTGAGCTGCACCTCTGGTTAGATTCAGCTGACGAGTGTGTAATAGGTGTAGAGGAGGTCTTCAGATGAGACCAGAGAAGCACAGAGGGCTATGATGCACAGCACCATAGAAGCCTTCACTATGAGTGCAGGAGAGAGCCCAGGCGAGCTTGCAGGCCAAGAAGCTCAGCTCTGTGGGCCTCTAGTCCTCCTGAGCAAGAGGGCTGATAAGGAGGTGACCAAAGCTCCCCTGAGGTGGAGCAGAGCTGTGGGGACAAAGGAGGGCACTGCTGCAAGCGACCTTGAGCACTGGAATGGACAAGGAGGCATAGAGGGGTCAGGGGCAGCACAGGTGCATAGTGAGATGCTGAGCACAGTGCGGGCTGTGCTGACTTTGAGGAGCCGGAGGGACAGCTGGGCGGGGATGCCCAGGAAGCCGCTAGGTGGGAAAGCCTGGAGGACCACTGTGAGTGGAAGGAAGGCACCTGGCAGTCTCAGACCTCTGATCATGCGGGAGTGAGTTTGGGAGGGCAGGTCAGAACCTTCACTGGCCTCAACCAGAGATGATTTTCAGGTGCAGCAACAGTCAGGGGAGGGGAAGGGACTTGTGCAAGGCCACACACACTTGTCGCACAGAACCAGGTCAGTGGCTGTGTGTCCCCTCCATAGCAGCACACCTCTGACAATGTCCTGTAGACACAGGAGCTACTTTTGTGATTTTTTTGGAATCTACATGTTAGGTCCATTCATATCGGTGAAAGTTCACCACTCGAGTATTCATAAGCCAGGGACTGACTGATGGTCCTCATGTTACACATGGGGAAACTGAGGCAATGAGAAGTTAAATGACTTTTCTCATAACTGAACAAGGACTCAAATCTAGACTTTGCAGCCTGTCTGGAAGCAGCTCTGCCAGGTTAGCAGAGAAGGGCTTTGTCAAAAGACTGTTTACTGGGGAGCTTGTGGAACCACTGAGTGTACTGAAGGACCACATCTGGGGTCCCCAGCCAAGAATGTAGGGCCAAGCTGGCACATGAGAGAACCCCTGCCCTCCATGAGTACCCTTCCAATGCCACCAGCCCTGACCACTAGCTGGGCCATAGCCCGACTGCCACCTCTATCCTGGGGTCTGAAGGGCCAGGAAAGCATTCTTTGTCTCCATTTTGTAGATACTAGCTCACACTTCCCTGTGGCAATAGATATGATGGGGGCATCACGGGGGTGTGAGGGTCACACACACTAGCTTTGCAAGGCAGCCTGGGAGTGCAGGATCCGGCACTTTAAGTCTATGGTGGGAGTTACCCTCTGCCTCTGCCTCTGCCTCTTCTCAGAGCGCCCAAGCTGAGGCTGAAATCCTGGAAAACCAAAGACCATCCTGAATGTCCTCATGAAGCATAACCTAGGGCAAGTCCCATCCATTTCCTGGCGTTGGTGGCCCAGCTGCAGGGAGCAGAGAAGTGGATTAGCCCAGCAGAAGGTTGTGGGGTGGGAGGAGGCACTTAAGTTCCATCTTCCTGCCATCTCCCCATTGCATAAATCCTCCAGGCCACGTCTGTGTGCCTCTGTCTCGCTACCTGTGTGTGTGTGGTCTGTGTGTCTTTCCTGTCTCTGTTTCTGAGTGTACTTTTGCTGTCTCTCTCTGTTTGTATGTCTGTCTTTGCTCCTCTTGCTTTCTGTGTCTCTGTGTCTTTTTCCCTCCCCTCCCCTCCCCTCCGTCTTCCAGCTCCCGCTCTCTCCCTTCCTTTATCTCTCCCTATCCCTTCTGCCTGGACTTTATCCCTCTTCCCCTCCCTCTCCCTTTCCCAAATCTGCTGTCTCTCCCTGCCCCATTCCTATTCTATCTGCCTCCTCTTGCCTGTGTGCCCCTGGTATGTATCTGTGGCTGCAAAGGAGGGCCCTGCTCCCTCCCTCCAGGACATGGCCCATTTTCCTCCTGGGGAATCATGAAGTGCACCTTGGCCCAGCCTTGGCTTTGTGACCTCAGACTCTCACCATGGCCCTCTGGGATCAGCTGTGCCCATCTGCACTGTGCATGTGCCAGGACAGGGGAAGCGAGGACACCCACCTAGCCCCGCCCCATTCTAGAAACATGGCAAAGCGTCGGTTGTGTTAAAATGGAAACCCATCTGCCTAGTGGTCTCCAGCCAGAGAGGCCTCCCACTGAGCCTGCCTGCTTAGGCAGGAGTCTCCTTTGGAACCCCAAGGAGGCAGATGTAACAAGAAAGTCTGGGCCCTGCCCTCGTGGAGCCCCAGGCTGCTTAAAGGCCAGGACTTTCACAATCCACAGTCAGAGACTGGACAGGGGGCTTGGTGGGCACTGGGGAATTTGGAGAAGCATTCCTGGGTTCCTTGAAGGTCTCGCAGCAGTGAATGCCAGGCTAAGGCATGGGCCTAGGCTCTGCTAGTCTGAGAGAGAGCCTGGTACAGGACTGGAATGCTCTAGAAGGATGCTTCTTCATTTTTAGGACATAGCATCTAAACCTAAATCCAAGGCTGGCTGAGATCCTGACTAGCCCCTTCCTTCTCCTCCTTCCCGCCTGGTAGGTCCAAGGGTACAGCATCCTCCAGTCCTTTCCCTGAATGAGCAGCACCTGCAGCAGAATCCACAACCCTAAAGCTCTCCTGTAGGAAGACCTTCACCCCCAGGGACCCTCCAAGACCTCCCTGAAGGGCTTCTACCTAGGCTGTCTGGGCCCAAGTGCAGTTGTCTGGGCCCTGCTGGCCACAATGCTCAAACCAGGTGCCCCACAGACAGGCCTGTGGTGGAGACAAGAGGAGCCCAGGCCAGATTCTGGAGGGCGGGGCCGAACCTGGCTTTGCCGTGACTGGAGCATTCTCCTCAGTGTCTTATCTTAGTGCTCTTTCATATATGAAAGGAAGAGAGAATACTGATCTCCTGGGCTATGGCAAGTTGGGAAGATGACACTGCTTGGGGGCTCCCTGTACACAGCTAGGGAATTGTGTGCCAGGAGACAGGAGTGCAGGGACGGGAAGGTGGCCTGGGGCCTGGAAGCAGGAGCGACCATGTCCTTGGGTGTGAGAAGGCCCCACCCACACGAAGGTGACCATCCTCATTTTGGGATGGTATGGCCAGCTGTCATCTCTGAGAGCCCCGGAATATGAAGGTCTGGTCCCCAGAGGCATTAGAGACAGTCAGCTCCTCGGCCCCCTAAAAGAACGTGCTGATGTTAAGGGAGGACATGGGGTTCTGCCAGGTGGAGATGGGCCCTCCCGCTTCTCCCCCACGGGAGCTGTGGGATGAGGGCCAATTCAGGTGCTGCCCGTGTTGCTGTCTCATCTCTGGACAGGTTTTCCCTTTTTTGGGCCTCAGTCTCGCTGTGCTAAGTAGCCCCACCACCACCACCCCACCATTGTTATTCCAGGGCAACCTCTGCTCCAAAGGTCCCTGATCCCCTTCTCCCTGCCTCTGTCTGCAGGCTGGTGTCATGGCGACAGGCCCATTGAGTGTTGCTAAGGGCAGCGGGATAGAGTAAGCTCCGGCAGAGGCTGGAGCACGGGGTGGAACCTCATCCTACAGGCTCCTCTCCTGGGGTAGCAGTGACCTCACACTGAGTAGGATTGCACTCACCCCCTCCCCTTGTCAGTGCACCCAGCATGGTCTCTGGTAAATGACTTAGTGTCTCTGTTACTCCGATTTCCCACCATTTCCTGTGAGTATGGACTGTTACCTCACCATGCCTACTTAAGATTGGCAGCGTATTGTGAGTGAAAAGCCTTATGGGACTAGGGAGCCAAGCATTTCTGAAGACCCAGAGTGGCCAACTGAAGCCCAAAGGCCAGTGTCCACATAACACAGCAGAAATGAAACAAAATTTCCCTGACCTTGAGAGGGTCACAGGCAGATGGCTCCTGAGAGGCCTTTGCTGCTCACTATCTGCATTGGCAATGGTATATTCCCAGTCTCTTAAAACAGAACAGACTGGAACAGGGTGAGTGTGCCTACCTGTCTGACCCTCACCACCGATACACTGCAATCAAATCAAGCAGAAATGTGCAAGGTGGGCCCAGAGCCACCCAGCCAGTCCCAAGGTGCTTGTAGTACATCAGGGCTAAGGAGGAAGAACGTCACCTCAGGGAGATGCACCTCCGCTGAGGAGGGATGCACCATTGGTGCCATGACCATGCCCCTGACCACCTCACAGTTCCCCAGTAGCTCTTAGGTAGGAGTGAAGGCAATTAGTCATGCCCCACAGCCAAGTCCAAGCAAGAGTGGGCAGGCTGGAAAAGAGGTTAGCTAGGAGATTTTTCCCACAAATGGAAGAAAAGTGACTCAAAGTCAAGGTCAAAGATTTCCAAGCAAAGCACAAGCCAGACAAGAAGGACATGGCTGGATCTGGAGAGTCCAGAACCAGGCAGTGAGGAGGCTGATGGTAAGGCTTTCTTTCCTGGCGACCTGGACTCTTAAGTGGCCAGGACCCTGCAGAAGTGGCGCAGCTAGGTGCATCTGCCAGAATGCAGTACAGAGGGAGATACCTGTCCCTCCCAGAGACACTGACTTTAGGGCATCCCAGGAGAAAGTGTGTCTCAGCGCAGATAGCTCTTGTACTGACCCCATATATGTTTTTTTCTGTCTTTGCACCCTACCAGATCAAATGAGGGAGAGGCTACATTTTCCCTCTTAAATTCCTAAAGAGACACCCACTGATTTTGTTTCCAAGGTGTTTTTTTAATAACTAAGATTTGGGTGCCTGGAATCTGTGGGAATATTTTGTTTTGTTTGTTTTTAAGACAAGGTTGCACTATGTAGTTTAAACTGGCCTTGAACTAACTCTGTATCCCAGGCTGGTCTTGAACTCATCGCAATCCTCCAGCTCAGCTTCCCAAGTGCCAGTGGTGCCTGGAATCTGTGGATGCTGTCCTCAGATTTTCTATTTGGGACAGACCCTCTCCTGAATGTGGTTTAGACTGTAGTGGCTGAGGTTTTCACAGCAGGTTTGACTTAGCAGTGGGGTGTGTGAGAGAGCCTGGATGCCTCCTGTGCATATGTCTGACAGCTTTGTCTTTGCCATGCAGCTTGGTGGAGCCTGGGCATCTGAAGTGGCACACTGCCCTCTTGGTCTGCACTGAGCATTTTGCCCTCATTGACTTCCCCAGTAACCTAAGAACAACATCAGCCTTGCTCCATCCTGAGGACCATGCATGCTAATCTCTGTGAAGTGCCTAAGAAAGAACAAGGGAAAGCAACCCTTAGGGAATCTCAGTCTGGTAGTACAGAGGAAGGTAAATTCATACTCCAAGGTGCCACCAGGCTGGAAGGAAAAGCGTGGCTTTTTCACAGGAGTCAACAAGAGAACAATCCCAGCCCAGCTGGAGCCAAGTAGAAGTGAGCAGGTGGACTCTCAGGGAGGCTGAAACCATCATGGAAACCTTTGGAGAAACTGGGGCTGATATGAATCTTAAGAGAGATATGAATTAGATATGAATTGACTTCTTTGAATTGGGCACAGGGCAGTGATAGGACTACAAGGTGGGAGGGCAAATTTTCAGGAGCTCTCCAAGGTGACCGTGAGTGCCATAGGTGTGAAGGACAGCAGGAGAGCATTTTGCTGTCCGTGGTGCTGAAAGTTCTAAGCCTGTGCACTGGCCTTTCCTTCAGCAAACATTGCTGTCCACCTCTCTGCCATCATCTTCGTCATTTTCTTGCCAGATGTCAAATAAGCATATTGCTGCCTCACCACCAACACAGTCTCAGTTACTCTTTCTCTCCTGCCAACCTGCCACTTGCTCTTTTTCTCCCATACCTGTAACCAGAAATGGTCCTTCATGGTCTCTATTTTCTGCGGTCCATGCCTTGCCAGTAAGATCATCAGAAATAGAGATACAGTGTAGAGAGAATTTGAAAGTAATGTAGGGATGTTTGGAGTTGTCACAATGGCGTAGAATTTAGTAAATTGGATGTGAAGTGATTGGCTCTCCTGTGATGCCAATAGCTCCACTGCGAGCCAGCTTACATTATTTTTCTTTCTTAGCGGGAAAATTGAGAACAAAAGGGAAAGTACTTACCCATGGTCACCTAGCCAGCCACAGACAAAATCATGGCTAGATTATAGGCTCCCATCTCCCAGCCAAGGTCTGAACCACTCCAAATGACTGCCTGAACCAGAAACGTCAGTGTCTGAGTGGAGAACAGTCGTGCTTCAGGGGCTTGCCACACAGTAGGGCCACTCTGGAGACAGGGACCAGCCTTCCTAAACCACAGAGCTTTGCAAAAGAAGACCCTGCCTGCATCAGGCAGACCCTAATGCCCCCAGCAGGCCACTCTGCACACTATTGGCATCGATCCTCAGCAGGGGTGCCGGTGTTGCTGTGGTAACAGGCACCTACCTCACTGCATTCATCCCCACAATTCTGGCCTGGCCACCTGCCCCAGGCTTTCCATGCCATCCCTCTGTGATTCTGGGGGCAGGGTGGGGGGCCTTGCTCACTTCTGTCCAAAGCTGTGCCTCAGGCCTTGGCACCTTCATTAGCAGCACTAGCCTGCTCGCTCAAAGGACAGACACTTGTGTCTTTGAGTTCTCCAGTGCCTCATCCCCAGATAGCACTGAGCCCCCAGAGGGACACCCCTCATATCCCCATGTCCCACGTCACACACCCTACTGGCCAGAGCTCAGTAGATCTGAGTGAGTTTGGTACAGCCCACATGGACTCACTGGCTAGCTCCTGAGGGGGCACTCAGTGACCCAGTCTGGTCTCTGCCTAGTTCTCTGTCGCCAGGGAGCTCAAGTCCAGTATAAAGAATAAGGTCCAAAGGGATAATGTCTATAGGGAATTATGGCAAAAGCTCTAACATGCATTTTTGCTTTTCAGACTGTGGATTGTGGGATAATAGTGGACTGTGAAATCAGTTCAGTGGGTCATGACCAGCATTTATATATGAAATGAATAGAATATATTAGAACAGCATAGAGAAGAAAACATTATAGCTGTTGTCAAGATAAATTTGCTTTATGAAATTGCATTCAAAAGGGGAAGGATGTGTGCCGAAGTGTGATACAACAATGTGTTAGTGTAGTTCAAGACCAGTGAAGTGTGAAGGCCTGTGTTCTAAAATACGGAAATATGTGGAAGAAGAAAGTTCTTATAGGAAAAAGAGAATTGCGTCAGACATGGGTGCTGGGCAAGGGCCCATGGAAGAGGTGGGATCTGAGTTGGGGTATGAAAGATAGGTAAAAGTTTATCTGTGAACAGTGAGGGAGTGTGAGGAAGAAGCTTTAAGGATGAATCAGTACAGAGCCAGGTATGTTCCAGGCCTGTTGGTGCAAATCTCGGCTGGATGCAGAGTGGTAGACAGGGCAGCAGGCATGCAGGGCCTTGGTATCAAGCTGAGGAAGTTGGACTTCATTCTCGAGAACAATAAAAAAGCACTTGTGACATTTAAGCAGGGAAAAGCATGGTTGAGGGATTAGAAGAAGTAGATAAGCAAGAAAAGAGGATGTTGTGCCAATCCAGGAAAGAGAACCAGGAGAGGACTGTGGGATGGGCAGGCAGAGGGTGCTGATTCCAGAAAAAGGAAAGGAGACAGAATGCACAGAACTTGGGACCTATGGAGGATCAGTGCGAGGACAGAAAAGGCCCCCATAGCAGCATCTCCATCCAGACCACTCTCATCCACAAACCCACCCTGTGGACAGAGCCACCATGAGGTCTCACACTTGGGAAGTAAGTATGCTGAACTCTGATCTCAGGGAGTCCCCCCTTATTGTCAGTAGCACTCACCCACACGGCCCACTCAGGGCTGGCTGTAGGCAAGAGCTGGAACGCAGGGCACCAGTCATCGGACTAGGGGTGCTCGGGAAAGAACGAGAAAGCAGTGGAGCGGGAACGATGAGAGAGGTCTTCCTGGAGGAAGTAGCCTAGCACAGAACGTGAGGACACACCTACAAGTATTTTTCAAGAAGATAATGTTCTCTGCCTTTGAGCCACAGCCAGGAGTGGGGTCTATCTCATACCATACAGACCTTTTCAGAGGGACTTTAAGGCCACACTAGAACGAGACTGTGCATTTTGCCAAAAGATCTGTCCTTTCAAGACACTTTCATGTGACGTTGTTGGCCTTACATGTTGAGGTAGCTCCTCCCTCTCAGAAGTTCCAGTGTCACTGAGGAAGACAGTCCCAGGCTTTAGATGCTCAAAGCCCACCTGGAAAGTCAGGTGGAGGGGCAGAGACAAGGAATTGCTCTATTTTTGAGGATCAGAATCAGTGTGAGGCCAGGCGGCCCCCCAATAGACTCCCTGGACCCACCAGATGCCATACCTTGTGCTGCCAAACCATGGAGGCAAGACTAGGCCACTACCTACCCTGAACTTGAAAAATCTACATGCTCAGAGCACCAAATTAAAGAACAATTAAGCTAATAGAACTCTCCCATTGTTTTTGCTCTTTGCAAAGTGTTCCTCCATGATCCCATTGCCTTTAACTCATCATCAGCTCAATGGAAGTGGATTTTTAAATAACTTCATTATTTTAGAACTCACTGCTTCCAAAAACAATCTAAGGTCCCCCCTCCAGCTCTGTGACTCTGTGCTCTGTGAGTGATTTGTTTCAATTAGCTTTACATTGTATATCTAACATAAGCCAAGAAGCAGCTCCACAGCAGCTGCCTATTAGCTAGAGGGCAGAACCTTGGCCCAAAGCACCCCAACAGTGGATCACTCTGAATGCATAATCGAGCTGGGGAGGTGGAAGGCCTGCAGAGCCAGGCCCCCTTCTCCAGGGGAGGGACCTCCCCGGGGAGGTGGGGGGGTGGGCTATCTGCAGGGGTTGGCCCAGAGCTCCGCCTTCGCAGTAAGAGCTAGGATGGAAGGAAAGGCAAGCCTGTACATTTCTCAACCCTCCCACGACCCCTTGTGATAAAACCTGCACTTTGGTACTCCAGACACTGCTGCTCCAAAATGCCTTCTCACAGGTCACATTGCCGCTTTGATACAGACGCTGGCTCTCAAATAGCTAAGGACATCACATGATCTCCCTGGCAGTGGAAGCTCCAGGGCAGGCACACAGCTCTGTGTCCCCAACTTTCCCTCATTGCCTTTGGCCACAACTTAGTAGCCTAAAGGTCAAGACCATAAGACCAGGAGCCAGACCTGCTGGGCTGGAATCCTCTTGTCATCTTTGCATATGTGGCAAGGAGCTTAACATTTTGTGCGTTGGTGTCCTCCTCGGAAAGTTGAGTTACTACCCTGTCAGCCTCCACTTTGTAAGGACTGAGTGCAGGAAGACCTGGTACATGGAAACACGTGTACACAGACAGTAGTTATTATAAAAATGCGGCTGATACTGGTGAAAAGAAGTGCAGGGCTCATAACCCTAAAATGATTAAGGCAAGAATAGCAATTCTTTGTTGTGCTAAAACCAGCAAATCTTTAGCCACACCCTGGTGTTCATAATTGGGTTATTTTGCAGCACAAAATAAAGTGAAGGAAAGTGTCCAAAGAGCTAATCAAAGATTGTATCTAAAATAGGTATTAGCATATTCTTTAGCTAATATGTAAGGTGAACCTTTTGTGCAACTTTCACATCAATAGCTTTCATATAAACTTTCAGACATGCATTGTGTCTCTGGGCCCAGGGATGCTAAGGAATATGGACCTTATCCTATGGGCACCAGGGAGCCAAAGAGGGTTCTTGAGGAGGGGAGTGACCTGACTCTTGGTGGTTGGCATCTTCTGTAGGGAACGCCTACCGAGAATGCTTAGAGAACGGAACATGGGCCTCAAAGATCAACTACTCACAGTGTGAGCCAATTTTTGATGACAAGGTGAGTAGCCCCACCTGCCCCAATCCTCATCTTCATACAGGTGTTGGGACTCAGGTTGTGCACAGCGGATCCCACGGGGGGCAGAGTCTGTCCTTACGACACCCAGACGTTCCTTTTGCACTTCGGGCCCTGCCCCTCTGCCCTTGACGCTGGGGCTGTGGTGGGAAGTCAGGAAGGAAGGCATGCAGTTCCCCCACCAGGACAGCCTGGGCTGATGGAGGATGTACCAAGGTGGCTGGGGACACAACACGGGAGTGGCCATGGGGCCAGCACTCCCCCACACCTAAAGGCTGCACCCTGCTGAGCCTCGGTTTCCCATCGGGCGTGCTGATTCTGTGACTCTGCTTGGAAACAAGTGCAGCCCCGAGGGCTCTCCCCACGGGAAGTGGGGCCTGCTCCAGCTTTCTCTGCCCCTGGAGTCTTTTGTCACCTTGTTTGGAGTCGTCAGCATTTGGTGATGGTCTGAGCAGCATTCATACTCTGCAGTCACGCTTCTCTTCGTAGCTGCACCTGGGGCAGGCTGGCCTCAGCGCACCCCAGAAGGTCCCCTGTCACTGCTCCTCAGGCAGGAGGGCAGGTTGGCTCCACTCTACAGATGTCAGAACTGAGGCCCAGCTGAGCCTTGGCCTAAGTTGTTCAGGCAGCTCAGGTGTGAGCAGACAGATATAGCACTGCAGGGTCTAAATTTTTTGTTTTCCAAATCTGTGCCTGCGTCTCTGGGATATCTCAAAATAGACTATATCGAAATGCGCCCCCCAAATGCATACTGGGACAGCTGGCTATGGCCATTTATAGCTAGAGCCACCAGGGCTCCCTGGAACAAGCTCTAGGGGCCAGGTGTGGGGGCAGAGAGACATTAAAGCCCCTTTTGACCCCCAAAGTTAAGACACACAGGGATGGCCATGGCTGCAGGCCCCAGCTCTGTGCTGTGTATCCACGCCCCCACCTGCCATGTTTGTTATCTGTCCAACAGAGGAAGTATTACCTGCACTACCGCATTGCCCTTGTGGTCAACTACCTGGGCCACTGTGTTTCCATGGTGGCCCTGGTGGCCGCCTTCCTGCTTTTCCTGGCCTTGCGGTGAGTCTGCTCCTGCCCCGCCCTCTCCTTTCCCCATCTCTCCCAGGCATTCTCCCCTCCCCCAAGGGCCTAGCACCAGTAGATGGAGAGGGTTGGGCCAGGGGTGCAGACAGTGGTTGTCAGCAGGCATGTGGGTAGAAAGCAGGCCCAACCATGGCCACCAGGGAGGCTGGGGGCCTTGGCTCCTGGGCAGCGGCCCCTCCACCCTAAGCTGAGTCTCTGCCTGGCCTTTAACCCACCTGGTCCCTAACCCCAGCCATGTAGGAGCTCTGACCCCTGGGGACCTGTTCCAGCTGACCTGGGCTCACCTGCTCCCCCCTCCCCAGGAGCATCCGCTGCCTGCGGAACGTGATCCACTGGAACCTTGTCGCCACCTTCATCCTGCGAAATGTCCTGTGGTTTCTGCTGCAGCTCATTGACCACGAAGTGCATGATCGCAACGAGGTCACTGTTTGGGGATGCTTGGTCTGGGCCGGGCTGGGCTGGGGGCTCTGGGCTGGGCAGAGGGGCTCTCTGCTTGATCTTCAGGTGCAAACAAGACTTGAGCTCGCCTCCACCCTAGACATTGTTCCCCCAGGGAAAGGGAGGCTGGGGCCCTGCTGCTTATACATGAGAGCAGACAATTCACCCCATGCTTTCCCCATCCTGTGGGGTCAGGGCCCTTGAGAAAGAGGGGCTGGCCCTAACTCCTACTAAGCTTTATCTCACTTCATGCCAATAAGACAGGTTGGGAGAATTGTCCCCATTACACAGATATGGAAACTGAGCCCCTGAGAGTTTAAGTAACTCTCCAAGGTCACAAGCTGTAATGATGCTGCCACATCATGGGCGGTTTTGTCATTTGCTATTATGCTATGGCCAAGCCTTTGTCAACTATAGACTAGTATGGGTCGGTGCAGGTCTTTGGCACACTGTTTTCTTGGAGAGTTTTCAGTCCATTTTCTTAGCTTGGCCTGAACCTGTGCAGATGGCCAGCCTAGTCCAACTCTTAAACTGGCCCTGCCTCAGGCCTGAACAAGGACAGTCAGACATCCGGTGCTTTCCAGGCCCAGTACTGGCTTGTGTTAATGAGACACGGTATAGCCTAGAGAATAGGCCAAGTTGGAAGGGGGGACCCTTAGCCTCTCACCTCAGCAGAACTTTCCAGAACCAAGCAGGCAGACAGCCAGATGGACCCAGGATCTGGGCTCAGGCTATGGGGCAAAGCCACAGAGTATCTGGCTGGCAGCTCAACACAGGAGGATTACCCATCAGAGCTAGACAGGGAGCAAGGCGGTGTCCCGGGGCTCCCAGATCCCAAGCTGGCTCACATTATAGCTGGCTGCCTCCCCAGCCTTCTGAGGCTCTACGGTCCCTGGAGACAAATCCTGGGGGTTGTTGGCAAGCTCAGGTCTGTAGGGCTACGGCTGGACCCTGATTCTGCTTGGCTCTGATCAGGATGTTCTGTATCCCAGTGCAGGTGCACAGGGCCTCCTTGCTCAGGAGCGCAGGGACACATCCTTCTTCTAGGAGAGGCAGACTAAGCAGCAGCCCTGAGCATAACACAGCACACACTTGGTGCCTCTCTGTACCATCTTTCCTTTCCTTTCACTGTCCTGCAAGGCTCTCAGAGGGGGCAGCAACCTCCCAGAGGCCCCAGAGCTAGTGAGGCCCCCTCCAGAGCCAGCGCTACCCATGCCACGTCCCGAATCCCCACGCCTGGAGGCCGAGGCCATGAGAACCCCGTCCTCATGTGACCATTTCACTCCATTTGTTGCAGTTGAGTCTGGGTGAAAGCTCATATTCCATCCCTTGTGGAAGCAGCCTGACTTGCCAGGGATGGAAGGTGACTCCAGACATGACAATAAGAACACAACGATGCTGTTCAGGCCTGGCCTCCAGCTACCTTATTCTTAAAAAGGAAATTCCAAAGTGTTCTTGAGAAGTTAAAGCATACTGGGGCCAGGAGGGTGGTGCCTTAACTCCATCCCAGAGTGCAGGGGCTGGAGCAGGATGAACCTTTCCAAGGAGGAGGCTGTGTTCACAAATCCCCTTTGGGAGGCCCTGAGCCTGGCCGCCCTGCCTCGGAGCCTGACCTGCAGAGGCCCCAAGAAGCTCCTGACACCCTTGTCCTGTGTGCAGGTCTGGTGTCGCTGCATCACCACCGTCTTCAACTACTTCGTGGTCACCAACTTCTTCTGGATGTTCGTGGAGGGCTGCTACCTGCACACAGCCATCGTCATGACCTACTCCACTGAGCGCCTACGCAAGTGGATCTTCCTCTTCGTTGGATGGTGTGAGGGTGCCAGGGGCCTCATGGGGGTTGTCCGGCCGAAGGTCATCTCCCTTCATATTGAAAATGAGACACAGCCTTTGCTACCTCCCCAGAACAGCACCAGGGTGCAGCCACTTCCTCCATGCTGCAAGGAAGGAGCTGAGAAACGCCCCCCCCCGAGAGGATTTCCCACAGATCGCCGTCCTCTGCCTGAGCCACCCAGCCAATGCCTCTGGCATCTAAAGAGGAAACGGCTGGTTCTACTTCTGTCCCAAACCCGCAGAAATCACGCCACCGTCCCCTCCAAGTGGAAGACAGCTGAGCGTAGAGCCAGGGGACTGGGGACCGGACATCCGGGGGCTCAGATGGGCTGCAGCTAGAAGAGCAGAAACATGATCCAGGGCCCCCTGTAGAGCCTCCTCTGAATCCTACAAGAGGGTCCATTTCCCACGGTCTGTCCTTTGCAGCCCATGTCTGTCCTTCTTTCAGGTGTCCCCTGCCCCATCATTGTCGCCTGGGCCATTGGCAAGCTCTATTATGAAAATAAACAGTAAGTAGTGTGACTGCACAGGGCAGTGGGATCTAGACAGCTCAGCCTTGGGCTCTGGCTCTGCCACAGAGTGGGAGCTTAGCTAGGCCTGGACAGGCTTCTGTTCCCATTGTCCTTAGGCAGACAGAAATATCCCTACACCCAGAGGTACTCACATGGTAAGTAAGTCTCAAGGCAGTTTTGTCTGTTGAATTCAATTAGAGATCGTGATTTCTTCCAGTGTGCCATGTGCAGGACCCCATTTGCCTTTGGAATGTGCTCCTTCTTGGAGCTGGGTGCGACAGGACTGACCAAAGACATGTGGAAGGGACTGGGCTCTCGGGCTTTCCATCCGGATGGCACTGGAGGCTGCAGCCCCCCACAGCTTGTGCCCTGTCCCGGGGGCTCCCTGCGCCAGAGGCAGAAATAGTGAGTCACAGCCAGCCTAGGAGCAAACAGGAAGTCCCTTCCCAGAAGGTGAGAGGAGGGACACTGGGGAACCTAAGTCTCCGTGTGAGGGTCTCCAAGAGTTGCAGGGGCTGGAGAGACCAGACTGGATTCAAGGGGTGAGGGCAAGAATGGAGCCCTACTGTTGGGCTGCCCAGCGTGAGGAAGGCTGCCATGGTAGGTAGTGAGCTTCCTGTTCAAGGAGGTATTCAAGTAGAGACCAGAAACTTGGGTGCGAGGAGGCAGTAGGGATTTCTGCTGCTGTGCACTGGCTATGCAGAATACAGTTACCAAACTTGTTTCTGGCACAGCCAGACCGAAACTTGCCCCTGCCCTCCCTCTGGACAGTAGAGCATCCCAACTGTCATCCCTGTAGAAGAAACCAAACCTCTGGCAGACAGTGAGGTTAGTCAGGCAGCAGGCTCCCTTCGCTGGGTACATGCGGCTCAGCTCGAAGACTGGGACGCGTGGCCTGGGACAGAGGAAGGCTGCACCTCCACATCTGCTCCCTTGTGTAGCCCGGTGCCTGGCACACAGAGCGGCAGGTTCGAGCAGTGTGCAAACAGGTGGCAGTTAGGCCCCGGGCCAGTATGAGACAGCCCAGCTCTCCTTTTGCCCCTGTGCCTCCTGTACACCCAGCCCTGCCCAGCAGTGAGCCAGGGGCCTGAGGAGGAGCCCCCGGGCCTGCCCTCAGACCTACTGGGAAGCCAGAGCCATCGTGTGGAGGAAGGCACGGCCCAGGGCCCAGCCAGGGTGGCCAGCGGGCCTGGGGCTGCCCAGCATAGCATCCCGGAAAGGCAGCCCTGGGAATGGGGCTCAGAGAGGGACACTGGTGCCACTTTGGGAGTAGTACACCAAGCAGGGATCAGCAGGCCACCCACAGCCACCCTGTCTTTGCAGGTGCTGGTTTGGCAAAGAGCCCGGTGACCTGGTGGACTACATCTACCAAGGCCCCATCATCCTTGTGCTCCTGGTAGGTGCTCTGAGGCGGCTGGGGTGGTGCCGGGCACCAGGACAAGAGGCACTGCAAGGACGTGTCTGGGCAGGCCCCCATACCCACTCTGGGTGCTGCCCCCA
Organism: Dinomys branickii; assembly: GCA_004027595.1. Classification (NCBI taxonomy): domain Eukaryota; kingdom Metazoa; phylum Chordata; class Mammalia; order Rodentia; family Dinomyidae; genus Dinomys; species Dinomys branickii. The sequence continues at coordinate 183,600 of PVLD010000510.1, read as the reverse complement.
GGTGCTACACACACCTCTCTTCCCAACATCCCAACTCTCCCTTCCTCAGTCTGTGTACCCTGTGCCTCTCTGGACATCAGGTTATTTCTGTGCATGGAGAAAGGGTGGGTTTCTAGTGCCTTCCCTGGTGTGATGTGTGCCAGGCACCCTTGCCAGGTCCAATGCTGAGGCAGCCAGGTGAGCAGGCAGCTGGAGAAGAGAGGAGGGTGTGTGGGCTTCTACTCAGCCCAGACCTCTGTTCCTCTCTGCCCCCAGCAAGCCCCCTGGGGCTCCGCCACCCCCCCCCCAGCAGCAGATTTCCAAAGGAAGGCAGCATAATGAGCAATTGTTCCCTGTCCAGCTCCCCCCCCCTTTGCCAAGCGTATTCGCATCTAAGGTATAACTGCCACCACGTCTTTAAACCACAACGAGCTTTAATTAAGATAGAGTTTAAGTAGAGGCCACATTCTGCAAAAAGAACCCATTATATATGATACATTTTTTTAAACATACAAAAAAGCCCTATAAGAAATTGGCATTTATGTAAACTTTATTTCAGGCTTGGTAATTTCAGGCTCCAGTATGTACCAGCTTCCTTAAAGGGCCGCAGCGCCTGCTGGGAAACTTGGAGAGAGCCCAGTCCTCCTGTGCACACAGCAGGTGTCTCATGGGGCTGGCTTTTGTCTACCAGGGAGACAATTACTGTTTATGTTTTCTATTTTCTTGCCCCTCTCCTTTCTGTGACTCTGAGATTCACTGGGTCCCGTCTTGGGAGTGTCTTTGGGCCGTGTGAGCGGATGATGACTGAGAAGGCTTTCACCCACTGCCTGAAATTCGTGGTCAGGGCTCCGCTTCCTTCTGAGGCAGCACTGAGTGGGGGAGGACTGTCCTTGGACTCCCAGCTGCACTGAGTCACTGGCCCTCAGTGTGAATGGAAACCCCATAAGATCCGTTCCCTGCCTGCCAGCTGCCAGAGCCTATGGGAGGAGAAGGATTTAGCTCAGCCTGGGACCCAGCCAAAAAACGGTAGCCTGAATGGGACCCTATAAGGCACAAGTGTTCCCTGCAGTAAAGATACGGGGAAAGTTGTGAGGAAGCCACAAGCAAAGGAGACAAGAGCAGGGCACGCTGAGTCCCAGCCCCCTGCTTCCTCAGGGCACTGAGTCCTCTGGCGCTGTGACCACCTTCCCTCTGAACCCAGCTATTCTCCCCAACGGGGGCTTCCAGCTTCCAAGCTGAGACCTCTGAGCCCTCTCTACTTCCCTTCCAGTCCTCCGTCTGTGAGGCCAGAAGGAAAGGTTACAGGTAAAGAAACAGATGGGCCGGCTAGCCCAGGGTCACCCCTCACAGCCAGTGGCCCTGTGCTCGGGACAGACCTCTTGCCTTGTCACTGCCATCTGCCTGCTGTCCTCTTGGGTGGAGACATAGTTAGCACACCTGCTCCCCCCAGCTGTTTCTGCTGCTGTTTTTGCTGCTAAGAGACGCTCACTTATTTCTGGATTCTGAGAAGTCAGTCGAGTGACTGAGTTTGCAGGAAGCCTGGCTTCATGCTGGTTGCTGTCATGGGAGAAGGACATGGCACTCATCAGGCCAGACTGAGGCTTAGTGTCCTCCATGCATATGCGACTGTGTGCCAACCCTCAAGGCGAGCTCTGTGATCCTTCCCACCAGACAGATGAGGAAGCAGAGCTAAGAGAAGTTCAGCAACTTACCTGAAGTGACACAAATGCTTATCGAAACAGTCATAGTTTGAACCAGGAGACCAAGTCTTGGTACCAGTCATTTGAGAGGAACACAGAGAAGAAACCTAGGTAGGGGGAGGCAATTAGTAGGCCAGCACCAGGACGTCCAGGCTCCATCTCACCAAGGCCCCTGAGGAAACGTGTACACAAGTCTTAGAACTGTCCCTCTGAAGGGGGGAAGCTGACTTGCCAACCCCCACCCTGCCATGCCTCCTCAGTAGGGTTGCCCTAAGGCCGTTAGACCCCTGCATCCCTGGGCACCCTGTTCTCATTCAGAGCTAGCACCTATGACACCAGACAGAGCCTCCAGCTGGACACTGTCCCCTATGTGTCAACACAGGCCCAGGGGAGCCAGGCTACACATCTGCTGCGTGGTGTGGCCCGTCGGGTCTAGCTGGGGAAAGCCTGGGCTCTGCGTTCCAAGGGTAGTGGCTCCTCCTTCAGTGTGTCTCCAAGTGACGTCTTAGCTTCCCTAGTTCCAGAGGCAGATGTGGGGACCCAGCCTAGCCCTAGGGATGTGCACTTATCTCCAGCACCCAGACACCTTGCTGTGCAGACTCTGGGTCCCGAGCAAAATGAGCTGCAGGCTAGGAGTTGTATTACCTGGCTTTCTCCACAGCCCTATCAGGGTCCTGCATGTAACAGAGCTCAGGATTTGGGTCTTTGAGGTGTCCCTAGAAAGTGTCAATAGAAGGGAAAACCTGAGGTGACCAGTGAGGGCCACTGTCCCAGGGGCTGTGATGCAGACTGGTAACCAGACAGCCAGGCAACCTCCTTCCATCTTTTTCTTTTAAGACAAAAGAATGGAGACATATAAACCAGAATAACACAAAAACAATACAGGAAATACAAAATTATAGAGAAGATAGTAGGGAATTAGCACTGGATGCTGTACTACATAATGTTATGTTCACATTTGTTAACACAAAAACAATAAAGGAAATACCAAGCTGTAGAGAAGACAGTAGGGAATTAGCACTGGATGCTGTATTACATAATATTATTTTCACATTTGTTACTCAGTTATACAGATGATGGCTCATTCAATAATCAATTTTCTCCACCCTCATCTCCATTGTTCTACCACCCAATCAGTCGTCTTCCCTCTGATAATAACTGTACTTTTTAATTTATTTACTCCCTCAGGCTCTCACATTGGGAAGAGACATAGCTGCTTCAAATTATGCTGTAAAAAACATGGGTGTACACAAATTGCCATGGCAGGAGGTGGAGAAGCACCCATCCTCAAAGATGGTAGATAGGCAGGGAACCAGGTTCACTATGGTCAAGCCCCCATTGACAAGTCCTCAAGGCCATTGGGGGTCTGGTTGAGTCAGCGAGGTTACCCAGTGAACTGCCAGGCTCCACTTCCATAGAGCACATCCAGAGGCCTGGTCAAGTACTCAGGGTTGCCCCAGCGTGACCCTCCTGGGGCTCGGTCGAGTCCACGAGGTCACCCACACAGACCACTAGGCTCTGCCCCATCGCCACACTGCTGGAGGCCTGGTCCAGGTCTTCAGGGTTCTCATGTAGCCTGGAGGGAGCCCCCTCCCCCCTCAGGCTGCTGAGCTCCCTATGAAGGCCCCCGAGGTCCCCTCATAACCCACTAGTGTCTCCTTGCAGGCCATCTATGACTCTTTGGAGGCTATCTCCACTCAGCTAGAGAACTGGGTCTGCACCCTAGTTCCAGGTCTTCACCTCCTCCCACCTCTTGATCTCCAGTGTTGCTGCTCCCCACCCCTTGCAGCTGGGCATTGGGTGCACTTACAATGCTGGGCACAAGTTGCATGAGGTCTCCCCCACCCGTGCTCACTGTGGTAGTCCAGCATGTGTACTAAGTTTAGTTATTAGTTCTAGGAGAGAATTGGAGGATTTTCTCTGGTCTGCTATGTAGAGTATGTAGTTGTCATTTGGACTCCAGGACTGCTACTTTTCGTGTAATTTGTTGCTATGGGTTCATACAAGGTTCATATATGCAAGCAGTATGAAGTCCCTCTTGGTGTTCATATTAGTAGTTTAGGGTGAGTCCTGAAGCCCATGGATTCAGCCTGTTGCTTTCAGGAACACGTGTTGAGCATGTGGGCTGCCAAACCTCAAGGTGCTCAGTGAGGGAGTTCAGGGTGGGAGCTGAAGCCTAATAACTCGGCTTATGCTTCCTGCTTGGTGTTGGAGTGAGAAGGGCGTGGGGCCATGTGGTCCACCTCCATCTGCAGCTCTCTCTTACTGTTGTGTTCCAGTTCCTGTTTGTTCTTTGGCTAGATCCCTGGGAATTACTGTGGCCCAGGGGTCACTGCCACTGCTCTCTGCTGCTCTCTGCTGGTAGTTACTCACACAGTGGACACATAGGAGGCCACAGCTTTTGGGGAAGGTGTAGAGCTGAGTGTGGTGGGCTGTGTACTGGTTGCTTTGACTCTGCCCTGCCTCCGGGCACTGATTAGAAAGGTTGCTGCAGAACAGGGATTCTGTTTTAGTGGCTGTTGTAACTTCTTATCCTCACACTGGGTTTGACAACACCTCCCGATGGCTGCTGCCCCTTTTCCTGTGCTTTCTCCTCCCCAGTTTTGGACCAGCTCTTGGAATTCCACTCTCCCCTGGCTGAGGCTCCCATGAGCACGGGCTTCCAAAGCTAAAGCTGTGAGTGCCAGGATGAGGGGTCGGGCCAAGGGTGTATGTGGAGCAGTGACTCCATCCTTCTCTGCCTCTTCTTCCTCTAACTTCGCCATGGCTGTCCTCTGAGCTTTTCCTCCAGGAGAGGTCTTGTTTGCTCTTTCTGAGGGCTTCAATTCTCATTTCAGACCCTTCCTGGGTCCAGGAGACCCATTTCTCTCCTTCTTGTCTTTCTCACATTGCTATATTCCAGTGTCTGGGTGGCGATCCTCCAGGAGGATCTTTCTCTGCTGCTTACCCGGTCACCATCTTCCCAGAAGTGCCCCCCCTTCCATCTTGAGGGGCTCCCTAGCAGTGAGTCAGCAAGTTCACTCTCTGTGGGACAGGCAGGTATGTCGCCCAGGATAATAAATTCACATCCTCATGCAGGGAGCTGCAGGTGAGGCCAGGTGGGGTAGAGGGTCTGAGACAGAGCAGAGCCTCGGGAGTCCTGCTCCAGACCAGGACATGGAAAAGCAGGGGACACACTCAGGGCTGGAGCCGGAGCTTCAAGACAGTGGGCAGCCACCTAGGGAGAGCTGCACGAGGTCTGCCTGCCTTCCTTTTGCCTTCCTTTTCCTTCCCTCCCTCCATCTTTCTTTTCTTCCCTATGTCTCTCCTTCCTTCCCTCCCTGCCTTCTTCCTTCCTTCCTACTTCCTTCCTTCCTCCCTGCCCACCTCTGTACTGGCATAAACAGTGAAGAAATATCTGGCAGTGCAGAGGCCCTGTGCAGACTGTGATTTAGCAAGTGTCCCACCCTCCAGCAGCTTTCAGGTGGCTCACGCACTGGAGGGTTAGAACCTGGGAGCTGGGCTTTGGGTGACTGTGGGCAAGGGGTGCTCTGTGGGGCATTGTGGAACAAGCAATGAGTAGCACCCCCTGCAGTTTATGGGGTGATCCTGTGGGAACTCTTTGCTCTCATGGTGCCTTCATTTCCCACCTGTAACACAGGGCTGCCACCCTTGCCTCACAGCATCACATGAGGGCCAGTGGGCTGGTGACACCTGCTGCTTGCCATGGGCTGAGGACATCATGAGCTCAGACCTCAGTTGGGAGCTGAGCTGAAAGCCACCCATCCTGGAGGCTGACAGGACTGGCTCCTTCTGCCTGCCCATGTTTCCTCACCCCTGCAGAAGCAGCTGTGGTGTGGGGTTGGAAGAAGGCCGCTGATGGCCTGCTGCCTCAGTGACAGTCCTGGCATCATCCCCCGCTAGCTCAGTGTCACGGGCAAGTCACATAGCCTACTGATCCTGTTTGTGCATCTGTGCAATGGAGTTAATGACTATACCTGCCTGTAAAAGTGGTTGCATGAGGAACAGTCATGCAGTGTGTGGAACAGCTCCTGGAGTGGTGTATTCCTGAGTCTATGCAGGTGAGCATGAGGGCTCCACAGGCCCATCCTGATGCAGGGGTACTGTCTGAAATCTCCAGACCCCCAGTCACAAGATCACATAGTGGCCTGATGCTGTGGCTCTCAGAACCTCATGAGGACAAAGTTGTTTCCCCCAAGGAATGAAAGTGCCACTGGTGCTGAGCCACCAAGGTCAGAGTGTCAGCAGGGACGGTAGCTGGTGCAAGGCAGAACAGCTCAGAGGAAGCTGCATGAGGGCACTGGCCTCTCCTGCACCATAGCACCCTCCCGGGCAGCAGGCCCAGAGCCCATGCTAAGCACATTTGGGTAGGACTAGAAGGTGTGTCACAGCAGGAGGTGGATTTTCCTGGTTTGGTTCCCAGACGGTTTCACCTCTCTCCCTGGGCCTTCTTCTTTCTGCTCCCCCAGAGCATCACTGAAGCCACACTGGCCACAACACAGGGGCTAGGATCCTCTCACATGCTCTCACAGGATGGTTTCACCTGTGGCCCTGACTACCTAGAGCGCACTCCCTACCATCACCTGCTAGCATGACCTCATCTTCAGTCCTCTCCTTTTGTGCCATCTCCCCAGGCCTTCCTGCCACCCTAAGAAACTTGTCCTTCCTCCTTCCCACACATGCCCTTCCCCAGCTAGGCCACAAGCAGGGGCCATGTCTGCCTGTCCAGTTCCCCATCTGCAATGCCTAGAGCAGAGCCTGGCAGGTGGTGAGTTGACTCACTGAGTGAAAGAATAATTAAATTAAGCTAGAAACCAGGCTGAGCCAAGTGAGGGTACAAGAGCCAATGCTTCTTAAGAACTGGGATGGTTTTGTTTAGGGGGCAAGGAAGGGGGAGTCTACAAATGGAGCACAAAGGGTTTGGCATGGGCTGGAGTGATCAGAGGACTTCCTGCAGAGAGGAGAAGGTGTCTGTGATGAGCTAGTGTGGATACTGTAAAAGGGGGAGGCTGGGGTATAGCCTCAAAGGAAAGAATGCCTTTTGGGCTTCACAGACCCAGGCTGAGCTGGACCAGGGGCATCCTCAGTACGTGCCTGCCTGATGCGAGGAGAGGGGTGATATCCTGCTCAGCGTAAGGATAAGAACTGATATCAAAGGGGTGTTTAAGGACCACCTGTTGACTGGATGGATGGATGGATGGATGGATGGATGGATGGATGGATAGAATAGTGGATGAATAATTGAATGAACTAATTGATGGGTAGAAGGATAGATGGTTAAGAGTGGGTGGATAATTCAATGAATTTGCTAGTGAATTGAATAATATTTGATGCAAGGGAATGTGACAAAGATGAGAATATATTTTGTTTCCAACAGTCTACTGAGAGTCAGGAAGGATCAGAAAAGGCCAGGTACTTTGTATTACATAGGATTGAGCTATGCGTTAAGGTGACTTGTACCCCACGATCATCAGGAATATACCAGAAACCCAGGAGCTACAAGTCAGGTGAATCTCCTGAGAAAGCAGGCAGCAGGCCATGGGCAGCCTCATCAAAGGCTCTGCCCAACCCCTCAGCCCCTCCCCCTATCCTGACCAGGCCACAAGCTGTGATGTTAGAGCTCTTGTCCCTAAGCCACCTTCCAGCCTGGGAGTCACCCAGAGGCTACAGGGTTGAAGTCCCATGATTTCTGCCTGTGTCATCTACTCCCAGCTTGGGAGGGCCTAGGCCAGCTTCAGAAGGAATGAATTTTCTAGACAGAGACTGGGAGGGGCGTGAGTGTGTGTGTGTGTATGTGTGTGTGCGTGTGTGCGTGTGTGTGTGTGTGTGTGTGTGTGTGTACGTTAGCCTACAGGTATCCCTGGGCTAACATGGATCTCCATCTTGCCTGTGAGCGCTTTGAGAAGAGTCCTCTTGTGAGATCAGGCCATTCATGTACCAGATTAACACACATACACATAGGGAACGGGCCCACAGTATGCAGTACAGTAGGGCAGCACACAGCCACAGGGACCAGCCAACAGACTGACAGACCCTCCAGACCCACAGAGGCCCACATGAGTCAGGAAGCTGACTCGGGAACCAACTGATGGGCTGGGGCCAGAGGCTGAGGGGGTGCTCAGAATGAAGATAAACGAGGTCCTTCCAGAAGCCTCAAGCCTCAGGCTGCCCATTCATCTTCCCACCCCTGAGTGTCTCCAGAGGCTGTGAAGTTTCTGGGTGTGGGATGGGTGGTGAGAGATTAATTACTCCGTTAGCAATAGAGTTATTAATCACTCCATCTGGCCAGTGCATCTCCAGGGCAGGGCTGAAAAGATGTCAGTCCAACCTATGCCAGTGAGAGTGTGAGACCCTAGTGTGCACTGTTAAGGCCCTGGTCCCCTGCCTGGGTCCCAGCATGGTGCAGCGTCTCCAGGCTTTCTAGGCTGCAAATTAAGACCTTGATGCAGTTTCTTCCATGGGTTCCTGTGCACCTCCACCTCCACCCTGGTTCAGACCTGGCCAGTAGGAGACGCAGGGATGGGACATTGATTGTTGCATCTGACACCTACAAGCTAAGATACTCAGCTTTATAGGTGTGAGCTACACTGTCTTAGTTACTTTTCTCTCATTGCTAACACAAAATATCCAACATCCAACATTAAGGAAGGAACAGTTTATTTAGCTTACTGTCTGTGGACGTTTCAGCCTCTAATCAGCTGGCTCCAAGGCAGGGTGGCAGGGCACAGGGGCAACACTTCAAGGCAGCACAAGACACCAAAAGCAGCAAGAGCAAAAGAGGGGGACAAGCTTCTTTTCCCTCCTTATATTGTATATCAGCTACCTTCCCGCACCCACCTCATCTCCATGCCCTCCTCTTACACAAGCTCAGGATGAAAAAAGTAAGCTCCCTGGCTCCCTGCTGAGTCACACAGTTTGCTTTCTAAACTTCTCAAGTTCACACAATGAACAACATCCTAGAGCAGGAAGGGCCTGTCCTTTCCACCCCAGGATGTAGAACTGCTGAGTCACTTAGTTAAGACTCCTCAAATCAACGCAATGTATCAACCATAACATACACATATGACTTTACCTTTCGAAGCTTCAGACTTGCGATCCATCATAAAATGGATCAATGCTATTTCATGGAGGCTGTAGAGGGTGTTAAATGAGGAAGTGCTTGTAAATCTCTGTGCATAAGGGAGCCCCAGATGCAGGGCCTAGCAGGCAGAACACACCCACTGTCACCCTGGACCATGTGTGGCAATGAAGGGCTGCATGGAGCTGGCTGTCAGAGGGCTGCAGGCTGACCGCCCCATCACACCCAGAGTACCCTGTGTGGATGAGACTGTTTGGCAGCCCTGTGGGCACCTAGCTCAGTCCATCAGATTTGGACCCACACTGGGTACAAAACACTAACAGAACCAGAGAAGTAGGCACCAGGGCATCTCAGGCATTGCCAGCCAAAGGAAGCTGTGAGAGTCCCCTTCCAGAAGGAGCCTCCCAGGTGTCACACCAAAGAATCACAATACAGGCTGATTAGCCATGCTATCTTACTCTGGCTCCTGACCCAAGAGTGCCAGCTGGGAGGCCTCACAGATAGCAAAGGAGGGTGCCAAGAGGTGCTGAGCCCCCTTCTGGATGCTGCTGGATGTCCTGAGGGGCATCCACTCCCTGCACCAGGGAGAGCCCACTGCAAGCCAGCCAGGTCCTCCAGAACAGAGCTGAGGATGGAGGCAGACTCTGGAAGTTGTCAGTGGATAAATCAAATGCACCCTGCCCTCATTCCCTTGCATACCCAAAAATCTCCAATGCTCATCACCCCATCACCAGTGACTGTCCCCCCAAATGGATCCCCAGCCTTCCACAACAGGGGTGACCTCCCAGAGCTCCTGGTGACTCCCAGGGAAGTAAAAATGACCAAAATGCAGTATGTGCCAGGCCTGGTGGCGCACTCCTATAATCCCAGCACTCGGGAGGCTGAGGCAGGAGGATCATTGTGAGTTCCAGACCAGCTTGGGCTACATAGTGAGCTCAAGGCCAGCCTGAACTGCATAGCAAGACCCTGTCTCAAGAAGACAAAAAACAAACAAACCAAAAAACCCTGATGCAATATGTATATGTACCATTTCTCAAGATGAGTGTAACAACGTGTCATGAACATACACTAACAAAAAAGAAGGGGTCCTGTGACAGAGAGAGGAGGGGCCTGAGTCCCCCTGTCAGGGCAGGGGCTAGAACTTCGAGGTGTCCCCCAAAACAGCCTCTTGCTTTCACTGCCCCCTTGCCTTTAGAGGCTGCCATTTCTCCCTTGGGGCTGAGGGTAGAGGGTCGGTCCTGGAGACAAAGGGCACCTCCCTGTCCTGGCCGGGGAGAGGCAGAGGCAGGGGATGGGCAGGTGCTGGGTGACAGGTGTGTGTCTGGGGGCGCGGATCTGGGCGAGGAGGCTGCCTGTCATCTCCTCCCTCACTCAAGGCCTTGCTTTCTTCACTGTGTCTTCCTTCCAGATCAATTTTGTATTTCTGTTCAACATTGTCAGGATTCTCATGACAAAATTACGAGCATCTTCCACATCCGAGACAGTCCAGTACAGGTACATGAACCCTGGGTGCCCTGCTCTCTGCAGGGGGAAAGTGAGGGGTCATCTGGGCTACCCCCTTGCCACCAAAGACAGCCTTGTGAGTCCTCACCCAGGGAGCTCACCCAGGCTCCCAGAAGAAATGCACTGGAGTCCCCCTTTCCCCTTGGGGTCTGCCTGCAGTGTGGGCTCAGACCTGCCATCACCTTCTCGCCCCCCAGGAAGGCGGTGAAGGCTACCTTGGTCCTCCTGCCCCTGCTGGGCATCACCTACATGCTCTTCTTTGTGAACCCTGGTGAAGATGACCTGTCACAGATGGTGTTCATCTATTTCAACTCCTTCCTGCAGTCTTTCCAGGTGAGCCATGTGCAGAGAGCATCCCCGAGGCCAGTTGCCCACGTAGTTACACACACACTGAGATACAAGAGTGCACACATACTCACTCACTTAGAATCTGGGCCTGGCCCCAAATGTGGCCCTGGGCTGAGCCCTATCACCCCCACCCCAGGGCTCAGAGATCCCAGCACTTCTGAGGAGTCAAGGAAGGTGGCTGCAACCCTATTTACTGCCCCAGGACAGAGCATAAAACATGGAATAGGCTGTGATCCAAGCCTGTTGTTGCTGATGGTAGACGAGGACCATGGTGCCCTTACTCAGAGGATCCTGGTGTAAATGCACCCTGTGAATGGTGGACATGAGTTCTGCATGCCATCCAGCTCTGATCCAGGGCTTATGGGTCAAAGTGGGCCCCCTACCTTTCTGTCTTTGACCCCACTCCCTCCTTGCTTCCTAGGGTTTCTTCGTGTCTGTCTTCTACTGCTTCTTCAACGGAGAGGTATGCAGCTGGGTGCGCAGGGTGGCCTGCCTCTAGAGGTCCTCAGACCCCAGCCATTTGGGAAAGCTTGGTCCCTGGCTGGGCTCAGCTGTGCCCTGGAGGAGGGAAGGGAGGCCTGAGAAACTGACCAGCCTTAGGGGAACAGCACTCCTCTGGCAGGCCCTAAAGGAAGATTAAAAGACCCACCACAGGACCAGAACTACCAGGCCAGCACCGCTGCATGCCTGGGACAGCAGGTGAGCAGGGTGTCCAGACTGCAGGCGCTGGGCAGAGAGAAGTCAGAGCAGAGGTGGTGACAGGAGGAAGCCTCCGGAAAGTGGTGAGGTGTCTGCCATGCTGGTCTTTATGGAGTCGGTGCAGCACATTCCCTCACCACGGAAAAGAGCACACACCTGGGGAAGTTGGGGCCTCCAGGTCAAGACATAGGTGAAGCCTGGTCAATTAAGGATCTTGGCCCAGAGGATACAGAAAGATACACTGCTAGCCAATGCTGGGCTAGGACCTGGGCTAAGCAGCAAATAACAGACACGGCCTGAGGGCTGAGAGCTTCCAGGCACCCCAGAGGAACACAGTGTCCCTGGAGCCGTTTGGCCAGCAACTGCACAGGACGATGATGTACGTCTGCACAGATGGCAGGTGGGGTCCCTGTCTGCTGCTAGGCCTAGATGCTGGGTCCAGCAAGCGAGACTGGCTCTGCTGGCTGGAGGGTGGAGATGGAAGGAGCTGCTTAAGCCAACAACACAGGTTTTGGGAATATTAATGGCCAGGATGCAGAAATGGACCCACTTTACAGAACTGTACCTTTATAAAACACAGAGAGCAGCTCTAGGTGAGGAAGTGAATAGCGCCGTTAGCTTCCCCTCCCAGGAGTGCATGCTGTGGGAGGGATGGGGGTCCTGGGGTGCGGGGAGAGGTCCTGCCAGAGGAGAACCACACTTCCAGCATGGAGAGAGCAGGGCTAAACCCAACAGGGCTGGATTTACAAAGCCTCTGGTCCCCCCCGTGATGCTGTTTGAGGTGGCAGAATGCCCAGAGGAGACCGGAAAATTCACAAGGACAGTGTGGAGCGGTGTGTGGGATCAGGCTTCTGCAGAGGGATGGGAAAGGGTCCCCCGGAGAGAAGCTGCGGAGAAGGGGCAACTAGGTCAGGGGAAGATCTCAGTGCGGGAACTGAGCAACCTCCCAGGGGAGAGGGGCAGCCCTGGGTGACTGAGCCTCTCCGTCCCCACAGGTGCGCTCAGCCGTGAGGAAGAGGTGGCACCGCTGGCAGGACCATCACTCCCTCAGAGTGCCCGTGGCCCGGGCCATGTCCATCCCCACATCACCCACGAGGATCAGCTTCCACAGCATCAAACAGACGGCTGCTGTGTGAGCCCTGGGTCATTCACCTGCGCGGGACTCCTCCACCACAGACGCATCTCCCACCGTCCTCCTTCTCCCTCCTTGTCGCATGGCCCTCGGAACACAGGAGGAGGGAGAGGAGAGACCGGCCCTCCAGCCTGGCAGGAAAGAAGCTGTACTGAGTGCAAGGGCACTCTGAGGGATGCAGGGCCTGCTGTGGCCCTCAAGTCAAGTCTCTGCGCAAGAAGGAGCAGAGGAGGGCCGCCGTGGGGGATCCCAAGAAGAGCAGGGCAGGTGCCTTTATCCGCTGGTCCATCCAAGCCTCTCTTGAATCTTCACTGTAGCCCACTCACAGATGAAGAAGCTGAAGCCCAGGAAAAAGACCTGCCTAAGTCACATGAATCACCACCCCAGTCCCAGTCCCCACAGCCCCATGACAGTTTAGCCCTGTTCCCTGCTTTCTGCCTCCACACTGAGGGGTGCCCCCTACAGCTGAGAAGTCAAGGGTTACCTAGCTGGCTTCACTCCAGGGACTGTCCACCGGAGAAGCCTCCCTGGCACCCTACCCCTAGCTGGCTATCTCTCCCCTTTGCCCGGCCGTCCCGCTCCTGAGACTTCAGCCAGTATGCTGCTTCCTCCCTGGGGACCTCTTCTCAAGCCAGTACTCAGACTGGGGACTTGGAAAGGGCAGGTCGGGGGGAGAGGCAGCCAGCAGGGCCACACGCTTAGGCCAACCAGATACACAGCATAGAAAAAGTGGGAGCAGAAGTGTGGGGGTAGGAGGAAGGAGTGGGGTGGGGATAGTGTATTTGGTGATAAGAACTTATGTCCAGCCCCTCATTGCTGTGGGTCTCAGCCTCTGCTATGCTATCTGTGAAATAAACCACACCTCCAGAACTGGCCTGCCCACAGGTAACACGACCAGGATTTGAGGGTGGTGTGGGTCCAAAGTGGGGGCCGCATCTGCAGAACACAACCATGTCCCCTCTCTCTGGGGAACACTGGCCCTGGCTAGGGGACCTTCCTCTCTCACCTGTGCTATGTTTGGAGTCACCCCCAGAGCCCCGCAGATCTCTTGTCCCACCTCAGGTTGAAACCTACCTCCAGCCCCAACCGAAGGCAGTTGACAGAATCAGCACGGAGGAAGTGTGCTGCTCAGCCCTCAAAGCAGGGCTGCCCCGTGGCCAAGGCCCCAGACTCTGCAGGGACAGAGACCTCTCCAGCTGTTTCTGATTTACCTCCCAGCCCAGTCCCCCTCAAGGCAGGTAACTGGAATTCAGAAAGAAGCCACCAGGCCACTGGTTTGAACAAGTGTTTTTGTTCTAGGTACCCCACAAGAACAAACCTTGAAAAATTGTGTTTCCCATCCTGCACATTCTTAACTTGGCATTGAATGAAGTTTTCAAGGTACAAAGGATGCAATTTCTAGCATTTGATAAATATTTACATTTTTAAATAAAACAGCCACAATACTTTATAATACATCACATGGAATCTAAACACTGCAGTTATTTAATATCCAGCCTCATCTGTCTGAAAAGCACATGAGCCGGCTCTTTAACGGGTGGAAACATTTCAGTGTCCCTTTCTTTAACCTGTCTCTTCCTTCCACTGCCCCTACAGAATCATAGAGTCATACAATGTTTTTTGACTGAAAGTCTTTTGTGGTTCTCCCTAGTGTACTTCTCTGCCACAAAATATATTTATGGACTGAAATTAAAATGTTTAATTTTCTATGATGAAAGATTTAACTTTTTTTAAAAAAGACTTCTACACTGAGATTATAATTTTTGTTATAAAACGTAGCAAACAATTGATCAGACATGAAAAAATGTTTATAATTATTAAACCCAAAGAGACAAACAATTGAAAACACACCTTCGTGAAAAGGATAGGAGTTTAGTGGTTCACGAATTTAAGGTTGAATTTTACTGCAAGAATGAATCAGGACTCAGAATCCATTTTTATCTTTTTTTACAGTTCTGCATGCTGAGAAAGCTTTTCAAATAAGTAGAGGCTGTAGGAGTGTCGCTCAATTTTCTATACAACTTCTGAGATGTGTGCTTCAAACCGCATGGCAGTCTGTCACCGAAAATGCTCTGTCGGCTGGCCACTTAAGCCTGCTTTGCATTTGGCTAGAAAAAAATGAATAGAAAGTGCTCAGAGTTGCAACAGGGTTTGCTACCCTGTGGCCGCATATTCACTGTCTCACCTCCAGCCCCGGCACATCAGGCTGTGTTGTGGGCACCGGGAGGGTGTTTGAAGCTCCACAGTGCATCAGAATGTGATGTGGGCTGTGGTTTCTCCAGCTGGTGGGGGGGTGGCAGGGGGGCCGGGGAGGAGAAGCCTCCAGGGCATCCTGAAGGGACAGAACTCATACAAGTCCTTCTGCCCACCCAGAGCATGATGCTTCTGTAAAGCAGAGAAGTACAAATGGCTCAGTCCAAAGGCCGCTTGGAGAGAAGTCTGTGGGCCAGGAGGGGTTGAGCAGGTGCTCAGCACTCACCAGAGCAGACACTGCGGAGCCTTGGTGCTCATCCCTGCCACTTCCCAGTCCCTCAGAGGCAGCTCCTAGCTCACCCTTCCTCTGTCCTCTGTCGCCTGGAGGAGTCAGGGTCCTGTGGTCACTGCAGGCCACCTGGCCTGCTGAGGCCATCACTGTGAACAGCACCAAGCCGCTGACCTTACTAAGCAGCTTGTAATCTGTTCTACTTCCAGCTGAGCAGATCTGACCCAGCCCCATATCCCCTCCCTACCTGGACTCCTGGTCACGGCCCCACAGAGCTCCGCCTTTGAAGTGTCACTGGAGCCATTAGGCCACCGCTGTGCATCCCCGCTGTTCACCTCCTTAGGCACCTGCTCCTCGCAGCCCAGGCAGTCCTCCTTAGCCTCAGCACCAATACTGGCAGCCCCCTGCTAAGCGGTCTTTCTGGAAAGTAGCCTCATTAAGAGACTCTCTTCTGCTGTAGTAGGAACTTTCAGCACCCAGACCCTGCCAGCTGGGCCCTCAGCTTCCTCTCTTTAACCCTTCTAAACCCAGTTTACAGAGTTGGGGAGGACTTGAACTCACAAGGATTCCTCACTGTGGCAGCCTGTCCCACTCCCCGTGAGATACCACCCTGCCCCAGGCAGGCTCCAAGCCCCGGCCCATCGAGGTGGGGCCAGAAAATGACAAATACAGAGGCAGGTGGGGCAGGAAATGGAGCATGGGGCCCAGAAGTGAAAGGCAGGGATGGCGTTCCCCTCCTAGGAGCCCCTCAGGAGGCCCCCAAAGCCTCCACGCCCAGCTGCCCTGTGGGGGGTGGCTAACTAGCAGCGGAGAGGGTGGCTGTAAGGGGGACCTCAGGTACTTGCAGAAAGCGATCCCCACATGCAGACTCACATAGAGATGGAGATGCATGGCTCTCCAGCATGCAGGAGATCCCTCCAGCCACAGATGGAGGCCCAGACACGTGAGCCTCGTGCACGGCATGCAGAGTCCCAGAACCTGTGAGGAGTTGAGATGGAGACACTCTCTCCTATCCATCACTCGCTCCCCATCCATTGGCGCCACTGTGGCCAGAGATGAAAATAACAAGAAGAGCACAAGTTCCTGTTTCAAGACATTCAACAACTTCTTGAGAAAAAACAGCTCTAAAAACAGCACAAAGTGAAGGCAAGAAAGTGATTTGTGCCTGGTCTGGCCTGTGCAGGTCTCTCAAGGCCCACCTCTGTGTGCCGTCTTGGGGAGCAGGCAAGTCAGCCTCTGCAGTCCTCGCATGCCTTTATTTAGCCCTCTGCTTTGTACACATTGCCAGTCCCACACCCTGAGTGACCCTAAGGTTCCTGGCACAAGACCCTCAGCTGCCCTCCACCTCCTTTCCACTTCAAACCACCCAGCTCCAGGCACTTGTGACAGCCACAGAGACAGCAGAGTGGGCTGGGACTGCAGTGTGCCATTTCCACCATGCTGAGCCTGCAGTAGGCGGAGAACAGGTGCAGTGAGGCACTGTGTCCTAGAAGGGACAGGAGGGGACACTCAGGAAAGGCTGTACCCTACACATGTCACAGGGACCTGAGGCCCAAGGGAAGTACTTTTCTAGTATGACAGTGTTGGTCAATAGACAGTTAGTGGGCCTAAGGGACAAGGTGGGGTGTCCAAAACAGCATACTTTGCCAATTATAGTGAATTGAAGAAACAGACTCCAATGTATAATGCATTTATAGTCATTTTTTAGGTCTCAGGCCCAAAGCAAACCCACAGAGCATGAGGACATTTTAAGAATACACTGTGCACATTCCCTCTGATACCTGGCCATCTGACTCCAGAACAAGGTGGACAGCATTCCTGGCTGTCACAGCCTATAGCCCAATGGTATCAGGAAAGAAAATGTTCTTTAAAGATCCACCTGCCTAAACTGGGGCCTAGTTTAAATTAAAAACTTATCTTTTTGGAAGCTTCTTACATGATTAGAGCCCCTGGGGAAACACTGGCCATCTAAAAAGAACAGGAAGATATTTGGCAATTCCAGAGTAACTTGTAAGTAAAATGTCTATGGGCACCATAATCACCAAACCCCAGGAGTAATTTCTGTATGCATAAAAAGATATCCAAACTCACTCGGGCACACGCCTTCATGGCACTGATCACTTTCCCACATGGTGTAATGCTTTCTGTATCCACTTTACAAGAAATTTTGCCTAGACTTCTGCACGGCCTCTGTGTCGTAAGTTATTTCATAGAAGGCAGAAAGAAACAAGGGTCAAGGAAGTGACGGGCCAGTTCTTTGCTGAATCAGGACACTTCAGCCAGGGCTGGGAGGGAGCAGTCCCTTAATGGACCTGGTGGCTTGGCAGCAAGGGGCACAAGAGAGAGGTTTGAAAGAGGAGACACTCTATCTGAGAGCCTCGCTGGGCCTTCCCTCCTAGCCAGCAGGGTGGCCCCTGGCAGCCAATTTGGAAGTCCATCTTTCTAGCCTCAGAGGGGTCTAGAAGTTGTACATGTCTGACCGTGGACTGTGTAGGAGCCGGGAGTCAAGGAAACTCCTGTGGCCTTTCTCTCCACGACACTCATGCCCATGCATGCTGTGTCCTCCAGAAAGAGAAGGTAGGGCTCTGTCTTTCTAGAAACCTCTAGGGAAGGCCACTGTAGCAGGAAAGGAGGAGGTGTGTGTAAAATATGCACATTTACTCATCAGTATGCCCAGTACGGTTCCAGGCTCTGCCTCTAAGGCACCAAGAATTCTCCTGGGGAAATGCCCCACTCGGAGATAGTAGTTAGCAGGAGGAATGGGCCCGAGGCGGCTGATATTGCTGCCCTTTGTGGCCTGGGTTTTGTGAGTTTTCTCTAGAAAATCTCCTGCTGGAGATTTCTCTGGTGCAGCCCATGGCTCTCCCACACCACACGGGGCTGTGGTGTGCTTGCTCTAACCCCGGCTCCATCATTATGGCCTCAGCCTCGGAACTGCAAACCCTGCCCAACAGCCCCTTCTAGGAAGACTTCTTGTTAACCTGTCAGACATATCCTCTCTGGGGGCTCCTAGAGCTGTCCCAGGCTCCACTGCTGGGCTGGGAATGCCTGGGGGCCATAGGGCAGAGCTCTGCATCCATAGGAACGCTAGAATCATTCATTGAAACAAATGGGCCTATTTGTTCCACCTAGAGCTGGTCAACCAGCAGGTCTATGTTCAGTGCTAGCCAGACAGAACAAAGGCCTGAAACAATTCATGTGGTTTGCACAAGGGGAAAATCCACTCTCTGGCTCTACACCCCAGCACCAGAGCCTAGGGCCAGTTCCTGAGTGAAGGCATCCCCTTCTCCATTTTACAGATGTCAGGAACATCTGCACCAGGCCCTGCAGACTCCTGGTATGTCCCCCAATTAACCTCATCCAGGGACCCCCAAGTCTGGTGCCTCCTGACTTTCCACTGCAGAGGATGTGGCCTCTCCCTTCACTTCCTAAAAGCAGACATGGTTGGTGCCACCTCTCACGAAGCACCCTAGTTTGTTTGGGTATACAACAGGAGCCACAAACTCTACTTGAATAAATGAATGGTGAAAGCTAGGTTGACCGTTCCAAGTGTTACCTACTGCACTCGGGCATGATCAAGTAAAAGGGACCTTCTGAGGCTGTCCTGTGTCCCATTGCAATAGCCGCTGGCTGGACAAATAAGTAAGCAAAGGCACTACTGCTTCCCATTCCAAGGAAAACTGTTGCTCAGCCTCTGCTGTGAATACAACAAAGTAATTAATCGTGCTTCTTAATTAGCTTTGCAGGGTACTAAGGTCCCCTCTGCTTCCCTGAGACCCAACAATCACCATCATGGGTCTCCACAGGGGGTTCTTTGCTCAGGAAGGCAGAGAAATATGCAAATTCATCAGTTCTTCCTTCCAACTCAAGTCCCAGCCTCTAGGTTCTCTGGTCGAGGCCCGTGGCGGTCCATTAGGGCCCCTACAGTGGCCTCTTTCCTTCTCATTCTTCCTGACCAGCCCAAATACCTTCAGTTTGCCAGGAGAGTCCCTGCCCATCCCCATTTGCCCTTTTAGTGACCTCCAAACTGGGCCTCTTGTTCCTAAGGAAATGAGCACCCCAGCCCTGGTGTTTCCAACTCCATCCCATCCCCCAGCTTGAAACAGACCTGGGGTGCCTCTGCCCCTCTGTCACAGGCTTGAATTGTAAGATCTTTACACCTGAAGGAATGAGGTGCCAGTGCAGTGGGATTCTGATAGGTCTGAAGGAAGAGGTCTTCCCCGACCTGCAGCCAGAGCTGGACTTCATTCAGCTGTGTGCCCCACAGACATGTGATAGATCCATTTCTACAGAAATCCTTGAAGGAATGATGGACCCTTGTTTAAAAGACATTGGCCTCAAGAGAAAGCTAAAATGCTCACCTTTAGCTAAAATGAACTCCCTAAGTTGGTGGTACTCAGGCCTGGCTATGTTATCACAAGCACCAGGGAACACTAAGCAGGCTTCTGAGCCCCAAAGTGGACTTCAGAAATGACTCAGGAGGTGTGTACTCGCTCTGTGAAGAGGCCACAAGGCTGAACTCCAGGCATCTCCCATGTCCCACAGCGCATCATGTAGCAGGAGGCTTCATCTCTCCCAGCCCCGTCAAGTACTTCCCAGCAGCCATGTTTGTTGTCTGGGTAGTTTATGTCCCAACATCAGGGTGTGAAAGGCTTGGGGACAGGGCCACATCTGAACTGGCCCTGGCCCCACTGTCCACTCTGAACTGTGGGTCCCAGTAAACAGGAATCAGTTTCTCTGAGGGTATTTCACCGACCCCCAACACTCTTGTCCTCAAAAGACCTTGACGTCGCACATTGCTCTTATGTTGCCTGTACCCTCCTCTCCGTCTAGGTTTTAGTTTTAAATTCCCTACTTTCATGTTTGTGATTTTAATAGATTATAATTGTAAAACATCTTCCTCATGTCAATTGAAAGATGACTGCTACAGTTCACATTACCAGTTTCTCCAGCTAGTTTCCTGATATATTTATTCCAAGGGGATTTGAAATGTCATTTCCTGTAAAAAGGGGCACCATAATGGGCACGGTGGTATATGCTGGAATCCTAGCTACTCAGAAGGGTAAGGCAGGAGGATGGCAACTTCAAGGCCAGCCTGGACAACACAGTGAGACAGTGTCTCAATGGGAGGGGGCGGTAGAGTGGGGTTGGGGATGTAGCTCAGTGCTTCCCGAGGTTCAATCTGCCGTACTGCCCCCCACCCTCCAAAAAAGGCATCATCCAGTCACTAAATATGTCAATTTGCCTTGGGGTCTCTAACCAACCATTCCATGGCTGAACAAAGAACTGGGTTTTGAGGGTTGAGCTGTGTATGTAGTCATTTTTAAGTGTTCAGGAAGAAAAAGCAAGCTGGGAGCGAGACAGGAAGCTATGCGTCAATGGCACCATGCTGAAACCTGAGAGCAGATGGGGTAGGGGAGACAGGTCTAGGAGCAGCTGAGGGTATGGTAACGGGGAGGGTTGGGAGTCCGTGTCCTGGCCTGGGTTGCTGCGGCCACAGGATAAGAGCTGGCAGGGACACGGAGAGCTGTGGGAAGGGGTAGAACATGTAGTTGTTATTCTAAATGAAAATGAAGACACCTAACTTTGGGAAAGAATAGGACTGCTTTCCTGCTGGGTGGAAGTCAGGTCATAGAGGCAAAGGTACTCCCAAGGAGTTCAGACCTTTTCACAGGAAATTAGGTAACCGCCCAGCATGGTGGCCAAGAAGGTGATGAGAAGCAGCCCAACTCTGGACACAACATGCAGATGGATACCCTGGAAGTGCCACGGGACAGAGTTGCTACTAAGGGAGAGTACAGGCTGAAAGCGTGTATCACTTTGCAAACTTGTTTCGCAGTTCCTTTCCAAAACACTGGGAAGTCTCGATTTTTTTTCATTGTAAAGCTTGTCAGTCATGAGGTTTTTTTTTCTTCTTTCCTACAATTTCATTCTATTTAATCTCACTGTCAATTAAGTCACACTCAGATGCAGAACAGTGAGTTTTGATGAGCCAAAAAAACACCCTTTTAATTATCCTAAATTGTTTTACTTAGCATAACTGCTTTTCGGCTAATTGTTAGTGATTGAGTTGTTAAACCTAGCAACTGTAGTGCTGGCAGCTGAATCTCCATACTGGCTCCTTTCTGCAAAGGGTCCTGCACATTAGAAAAAAGACAGTGGGCTTTGGCTCCCAATGACTCCTCTTCCAATGACTCCCAGTGAGCTCCCAAGCGCTCCTCTTCCCTAGCCTTGGACAAAGGCATGGAGAGCAGACTAGCTCTCCCACCCAGACACTGGAAAAGCCAGGGCGAGGATCCAACTTACTTCCAGCGCAGAGGTCGTAGCAGCCCTTGCTCTTCAGCCCTACCATCCACACCCTCCAAGAATGAGGCTGCTGAGAAAGGCTTCCCAGAGAAACGTCCCAATGCTCACTCCCAGCCCCACATCTGCCTTACTCATGGTCTCACTGGAAGGTTCTTACAAACTTGTGGTCTCAAAGATGACTTCTTTCAGTGAAAGCAGTGAGTCCACCACTTCCCATGGCAACAAAGCCACCCAGAGCAGCGGTAGTGGCTCTCTTAAGGGACTTTCAGGAAAAATATTGATCTTCATGATCCCATCCTAGAGAAACTCATATCCGGTGAAGGCGGAGCCCATACATGAGTATTTTTCAAAGTGTAAAGGATTCTAATACCCAGCCGGGGTTGAAAACCACGGCCCTAATATCATTTACTGACAGGACAAAGAAGGTGTGTTCTTTTTATCATGCAAGGAAGAAAAACTGTCCAGCATGGGACCAGCTCAGGGTAGGGGCTCTTAGGAAGCACGGCAGAGCTGCAGTCAATCACTACCAAAGCACTCAAATCACATCCCAATTTCCAAAGAAGACATTAATTCCACCCAGGGTCTTAACTCAATTACCGCTTAGAGGCAGTCCAATAACCAAGACTTATTGCACAGGCAACAAGAGGTGAATTTTGAGGCAGAGCAAAAATTATTCATCCATTCACTTAGTGAAGATTCAACTAAATTTCATTTTGGTGATGGCCAAATGCCAAAATCACCTGCCCTACTTATAAATTACCAGCAACAAACTGTGCAAGGTTCTGTAGCATGAGGAGTGCTCTCAGCCTCCCCACAGTCACCCCACCCACCAAGTAACAGCTCTCCCTTGTTACAAGAGGCTCATCCCACTGCAGCTACAGCCAGAGACAGTTCAGATGGATCTCCAGGTTATCTGTCCTCTTAGACAGTCCACCACCATCACTACCCATTTTCTGAAACTATACTGGTTAACGGAACAGTAAATAAGAGCAACTCTATCTCAACGGACTCACTCAGCAAAATAACTTTGCAAGTTCCATCACAAAGAACTCAGGACTCCTGATACCTATAGTACTACCTCATGAAACTCGTAAGACGATTTCTGTCCTTTGACTTGGTGATGAATTCCTTTTCTGGGACCATCTGTATTCGGTGTTTCACCATTTGAGTTGGTGAACAATGTTAAGGTGCTGGGCTCCTGCATAAGGCAGGTACAGGCTCCTTCTCTACACGTAACTGCACATTATGTTTGACTGAATGTTCTGAAGTAAACCTAAGCGGTTTAAAAGAACAATTACTATGTTCTGTGCATGCTGCAGAGACCAATTAGGATGTGAGCCTGTCCCATCACTATGACTTTTGGGGAGAGTGAAAACAGCAGAACTTTTGAGAGACAGCGCTATTTATCTGGCTCTGCTCAACCAGGCTCGTGCTTGATACAAACAAGTACAAAAATAGTTACTAGAAGGTCTCAAAGCTTCAAACCTTGCTTGGTAAAGACCCGGGCTTTAGACAACAGGATTGAGCAGAAGTGTGTGTGATTGTGCACATGTGCATTTTGATGTGTAGAGGGCCTCTTTACTTAGAATACACTCTACACTCACCTGTGCTTAAAATCAGGCACACAGGTTAGAAACAGAACCAAAGAGTTCTGCTCTGACCCTGTCCTCAGTGAGGCAGTCAGTGATGCTGGAGACAGGGGTGTTCTCCTGGGAGGAACCATGCACTGCCACCGAGGAGAGCAACAGAGAAAAGGGTGGGCTTGCAGATCTGAGACTCGGCCTCTACCCGGGCAGATGTGTTTACCGCTGAAGAATGCTGTGGTTCCAATCCCTTTATGATCCAAGGCGGGTAAATCCCACTTTGTTTAATATATCTTTCCCTATTAATGAGCTCACAAAAACCTGCAGTGATCATTGTTTCATCACGGTGGTACTTACAGTAAAAGGAAATTACTGGGAAGGACGGGAGGTAAAAAGCTTCCTGCATGGAGGCCACCCACCCCTCGGCACTGTCTAGTCCTAACTGCAAACACAGAGCTGCTACAATTTGCACAGCCTTGTATTTTTTTTTTTTTTTAGAAATAAGCATTCTATAGAAAAACAAGATAGCAGTAAAGTGCCTTGAAAATTAAGCCCAAAATGTCTAGGCTTGAATAAAGACACTGGCAGATAAGAATTGCTACGTCAGACAAAACAGGTGGGGACCCTCCAGCGTCAGGAGCCCGCTGATTTCCAGGACTCCCAGAGAACCAAGAATCAGGCTTGCCTTGAAATAAAAGGCTCTTCCGTCCAAGCCCACCCTTAGCGTCTACTCATCAGGGCTGGCAACCAGCGGCCTACGCAACACCCTGCCGCTGCCCCTGCCCCTGCCCCCTTCCTCTGCCCCAGCCACCCCAGCCCACCTCAGCCTTTCCCAGAAGCCATTTCACCACTTGGAGACGGTTGTCTCTTTAGCACAATGTATCACTTCCTCAGAAAAAGAGTAGGAAAGCTGAGTCGACAGACAAAGTAGATTACTAGTTGCTTAGAGCGAGCTGAGGTTAGAATGAGGAATGCTCGTAAATGGGCGTGAGGAATTCTTTTAGAGCAATGAGTATGTTCTAAAATTGGATTGTGTTGGTGGCTGCACAGCTCTGTAAATATACTAAATATCAGTGAATTGTACATTTAAAACAGGCTAATTTTATGGCACGTACTTTTTACTCCAATAAATTATGCTGTTAATTGTTAAAGTGTATCCATTGTGTTTAACATTAAGTCTAATCAAAGGTGGGAAAAGCTGCTTTGCTGAAAGAAACGAAACACAAGCACATGAGTTACAAATTAGTTCAGAATTCCTGCAACTTTAATTGTGGGGATAAAATCAGGCAGCCACTGAGGATAAAATGCAGTCCCTGGGAGCAGTCAAATGTTGTTCTTTTGGTTTTCTGGTAAAGTGGACATGGTGAGAGTTAAATTTTTATTGACACATGTAGTCTAAAGTTGCAAAAGTTGTCCTCATTCCTCGATTGTGTCTTTTTTACCAGTCTCCTGACCTTCAAAGACAGGATACCTGGCCTCCACATCAGCCCACGTGATGCTGCCATTGGCCAGATTGCAGACTATACTGGGCAGTTCAGAGACCTGGGGGGAAGAGAAGACCAAGCATCAACCAACTTGTGCCATGTCCATATAAGACAAGGTTTCCTTATAAACTGGTCCTACATGTCTCTTGTCACTCCCTGGGCCTCCACCTAATTACACTCACCCTTCACCCTCTCCTACGAGGCCTCAATTCATGTTCTCCTTCCGGCCCACAAAGCTCACCACCTCGCTCCAAAAGCTCAGTCTAGTCACAAAGCCTTTCCTAACTTCTCTAAATCTTCACTTTGGCTTGAAATGACTTCATATGTATTACATTTCACTCTTCAAACAGGAGTCCTGATTGGCAGCAGTTCATCAAGTAAAGGTATGAAGGGTACCAGGCAAGCCAGCTGTTCCTCAGCCTTCAGCAAACACTGGCTGACACACAGCAGTGGTCCTCGAACTTGAGTATGCAACCAAGTCACCGGTAAAGCTTGCTCTTTCGACATTTAGTTCCTGATGTGCTAGGTTTGGGGTGGAGATTCTGCTGAGGTAACCAGTGGCCAGGTGATGCAAGGTCACAGGTCCAGGGACCACACTTGGAAAACTGGCCAGATGGGAATATAGATCTGGAGTAGCCAGATCTGGCTTATAAGACAAGGCAGAAATTTGTGCCTTGTGAAGTAGACTATAAATTCCTTGGGGAAAAAAAGCAGTCTTTTACTTCTGCTTTCTACACTGCTAACTCTACCAAGCTGAGCACACCATAGGCGCTCTAACTAAATACCTGCTCAAAGTAAATAAACTAGCCAGGCAGTTATCAAGCGACGTGGCCGCTCTGTCCTGTCCCTTATCACCCTCCTTCTCTTTTTGTTATTTCCTTTCCATTAAATAAAATTATTGAAACATTATTCACCGTTTTGAGTGGATTGCAACAGAAGAATTTATGTATATAAACATGCATACGTTTCTATAGAAATGGATAAAAATGTCTCAGTCCCCAAAAGCCTGCCAATAAAACTATGGCAACAGCCTCTCGGCATCACATTTCTCTTGCCCAATACACAAACAACTATAAAAGCAAACTGCCGGAGAATGAGCCCAGAGCAAACAAATGACTATAAAATATTAGAGAAGTGCTAATGGATATTTTCATAATTACGCCAAACAGATTCGGAAATCTAGGCTTTGTCTGATACAAGCCTATCATTAAAATTACAAAAGAAAAAAAAGTGGAGTATAAATAAAATCTAACTCAAACCAGTTTAAACTGGTGCATACATCTAAGATTAAAAATGCCAAAGCGAAGGGCCATTACCTCTGCTCTGATCTGCCGCATGGAGTCTCGGTCCCTCAAGGTTGCAGTGTGAGGGGTCTTGTTCACCGTATCAAAGTCAATAGTGATGCCAAAAGCCACGCCAATCTCATCAGTCCTGGCATAGCGTCTTCCAATGGACCCAGAGGAGTCATCTACTTTGTGAGACACGCCATTCCTGGTCAGAGCTTCCGCTACCCGAAACAGATGAATAATGACAAAAGAATAGAGTAAGTCTCAGTGTCACCTGAATGCTGTCTTACAAGCTTAGGAAGCTTCTAAAAGGAGCCCAGACGAGAGAGCAACGAATTCCAGTTGTAAAAGAAGAAAAATCCCCTAAGTTTAATAAAGCCCTCCCTGTAGTCCAAACCTTCCTTCCTAGCTATGCAATACAGCTGCAGGGGACCGAGTGTTGGCTAAGGAACCAAGACCAGGAAGTGGGTCCTGGCACCACCAGATCTATGTGCACAACCCTGAGCAGTCCCTGGATTCCTTCCACTGCCCATCTGATGGGAGTGGGCAGCACCAGAGGACCCCCAGGGCCCTTTCAGTGCTAGGGACGGCACGGTGAGGGCTGCTGCACTTCATGCAAGTTCCTCCCGTGAAGAGGGCACAAGGCCACCACAATAAGTAGTCTTAAAATCAAACTCCTGGACCCTACCCTGGTTCACTCAATACTAGGATAAAGCACTCTGAAAAAGCACACTCTCAGAAATAAGAGCAGAAACAAAAATCACTTAGATTTGTTCTTATTCAATCTATACTTTTATTGAACTAAATGATACATTTCCTAAAACTGAGTCTACTTAATGGTGTTCCCATGGAGATTATCCAAGTGGATTTGCTTACATAATTCCTTGACAAATGGCATGAACTCCTGGTTCTGGCTGAGCGGAAGGACGGAACATTTGAATGGAGCAACCACAGCAGGGAAACTGAAGAACTGAATGGTTTAAAAAGAAAGAAATCCAAAGATGTTATTTGATACATGCCTAAATGTTAATGTACCACACCACACAATGTTACAGTTTGTGGGCGTCCAAGCATCACTTCACTGTCAAACCGCCAGAAAACAAGATATGAAAGGCAAGATGAAAACAAGAACCAGACTCAGAGACATCTAGGGTCAGCTGTGACTCTGGACGAACCTGGTGAACTCTTTCGGAATGGCAGTTTCCCCACATACAACATGGGTTTCTATAATCTGCTCTGTTTACTCCACAAGTCTGTTTTTTAAAAAGTCAAACGATGTGAAAACATTCTGCAAGCCACTATCTACGCAAGATGGTAACTTTTTGGTCCCACATAAGCGCCTACTTCTTTCTGCAGAGACCGCCTGAAGAAACACCTCAAACTCAAGTAACAAGTGGCAGTGCCAAAACCACAATGCATTCTGTCCTTTCAGAGAAGAATCCATGAGCCTTACTGAGCAACTAAAGCCTTAAGTAGTACAAAAAAGGTACGAAACCACCAAAAAGATATCCTGTATGCCTACACTGAAAATTACAGCCCTCCAACTCTGCTCTGAAAGGTTTCTGAGTAACTTAGCACTCAAAGGGTATTCCACAGAAAGCGAACTAGCCTGTATTGTGGGTGAGAAATGAGAACTGAAGGCAGCTCTTAAATAGTATTTGCATAAAAACATCCACTTGAAAGTGCACACATATAAGCTGGAGTGCATTTTTCCTACAGAAATAATGAATAACACAGGTTTCAGTACGGACCCCACCTAAACCTTAATAACCAGCTGTGCCAAATGATGACGAACATTCTAAGTGAATCCCTACACTACAGCAGTACAGTTGCCTACATCCCGGAATTTTCAGAATTCAGCTCCCCTCTCCATTAATTCCATTTAATGAGAAAGAAGTAGGAACCTGCCTTTATAGAAAAAATATTTTTTAATTTCACTAGTAATGTTTTTATATCAAATTTATAGGCAAATGGATTGAGGCACTAGGTGCCGTTAATTTAGAAACATTTTTGGCTTCCCACAGGCTAATCAAATCTCTCTTCAAGATGGGATTCTCTATGCAATTCATAAAACACTGCTACTAATTTACTCTTGTTTAGCTTCTATGTGTATTAAAGCTCTAGTTACATCAATATTGTTAGATTCAAAGGAATAGCTAAAAGATTAAAAAATACTTTTTATTAGAAAAATAAGCAGGAAAACCATTAAACATACTTGACATCTAAAAAGAATACATTCAGTTATTCAGATCATTCTTCCAAAAGGACTGAGCCTTGTTCTCTGCACATCTGGTGCCAGCCCAGGCCCTTACTACCTGCTGCAAGAATGAAGGGCCGCTCCTTCCCATCAGAAAGTAAAGATGTAACTTTAGGGTAGAGGTTAAAGGGGTAACTTTATTACCTCGTCACAGTAGTGTGTCCCCCACCTTTTAAAATACTGGCACCAGAAACTTCCTAGTTCATTCTTCAAAGTCAAATGCTCTGAGAAAAAAAATACAGGCTTGATGCCCAGCATTATGTGTGCTCTGCTTTAGAATGGTGAAGAAAATGAGTTGCTGGTGAAACAAACAGTTGTTCCACTAGTTTGACATGCACACCCTCTGTTGTAGCCATTCTTCTGATTTCCATGGAATCACTGTCTCGAAATTAAAGGAGTATAATTCCACAGGCAGAGGAGAGGTGAGTAAGGCAGAGGGAGGAGCTAAGGTGGCAGGCCACGACTCAGAACCACGAGGGCCTGAGGAGGATTGGTAGGAGATGAAGACTCCTTACGAACTTCTGCCTTCAGTAATGCTTGAGGACCAGGAGAGCTAAACCCCAGCTATTGCCCAGTTTATGACCTGCTGGGCCCACATACTAGAATCCAGCTGGGTTCTTCTTTAAATTTACAACTTTACCCCAAGAGTATGCCAGGTGATTTTATGCAGTATATAACAGGGCTCCCTTCAGTGCTTGACAAGTACACAGACACAGTATGGCAGTTTAGTCAGTTCTATAAGCCTTCTCATCCTTCCTTCACAATTTTCTGAAAATAAGAATACACCCAGAAAGTATCACTCATCCACTGATGCAACAGACTTCCCCACAGATGCTCTGTCTCAGAACAGAATGTGCCAGCGACTAAATCAATGGCTCTCAGAACAACCTACACACACTACACCTCAAGCAAGGCAACATATAAGCATTCTGCTTTGTAACTTGCTATGCAAAGATGACTCTAGTATATTATAGCAATGACTAATCCTTTTAAGGAAAAATCCTTTGGCTTCTTAAGCAAAAGAGGGAACTCACCTCCTCACTCAGCCCCTTGCCCTTCTGGCAAACAACTTCTTAGAAAATCATGTAGATCAGTGACCTTTCATACTTTTTTAAAAAGCTAGAGGAAGTGATTTTCTTGTCCAGTATTTCAGTAAATGTTAGCACACTGCACAGGACAGCTTACCGTTCTTTGTTCATCTCCTTCCCGTACGTGGAATGTATGTTCAAGGATGGTATACATGATCCTGCCCAGGCCAAAGGAGGGTTCAATTACACTGGGAACAACTTCTTCCACTGCAAAATAGATAGAAATTCATTAACATTCTCTCAACGATGCATTTCAGATCTTATCTAAACAATTCTTAGCACTAAAAATGTCTCTAATTAGATGGCTTGTTATCTCTGTTCCTCAGGACAAAGAATTAGAACCTACAAAGAATCAGAACCTTCCTAAAAGCTATTCCCTGGTAGGAAACACAATGCCTTCAGAGAGAAAGGTGGAATGCAAAAATTTTCACCAAATTTAATTCTTCGTTCACATAGCAGAAAAATGAAACTTGAGTCATTCCTTCCTCAGCTGATAACCAAAAACAGCAGCAACTACACTCTATGATCTGCTTTGTCTCTTCAGAAAGCATAATAAATTGAGAGTTTCAATAAATCTTTACTAGAAGTAAAAAAATCTACCACCATAGCTGACAAAATTCACATCAGGCATTCTACCAGGGGCTCTCCAGCTCTTCCCATAGGCAAGACTACTCGTGCGCTATACAGGAAATGCATTAATACTTATTATTTACTATGGAAAGGAAAGGAAGCAATATGTACTGCCCAGGCTTAACGTTATCTGACTATGACCTCAGAGGATTTATGTTTTATGGATAATGAGACAACTACCACCAAATCCTCAGTTCTAAAGAGAAGGTGTTTGTTTTGTCCATGATAAAGAATAAGAATGCATATTAGAAATATGATCAAGGCATTTTCCTGCCCTTCTTCTATGACATCTGAGTAACAGTGAGATGCAGTTCTCAAATAGCCACCAGGATGACAGTGAAAACCCCATGACCCAAAGGGGGCCCCACTGACTCCAGCATCGTAGACCAAGAGCAAATAGGAAGGCAGGCCTAGTGTCTCTACGAGAAGCAGCTTCTCAAACACCACTGCTGTCTCGGAGCTTCATGCCAGCCACAAATAACTATAGTGCCCTTCACATATGCTCCAAAATACTCAATGCCCAACTTCTAGCAGTTGTTCTACAAAATGATCACTTCCTTTAGCTTTTTAAAAAGTATGAAAAGTTGCTGATCTAAATGACATTTTAATAAGTTAAGTTTTTGTTCAAAGGGGGAGCGGCTGGGTGAGGGGATGAGTTCCTTCTTTTGTTAAGAAACCAAAGGGCTTTTCCTGAAAATCACCAAAAAAACAAACAAACAAAAAAATTAACCATAGGTATTATTAAAATGTACTTCCGGACACAAGAAACATAAAGGCAGTATTATAAATTATTTTGCAGTACAACTACATTGAAAAGGGAAAAGACGCCCAAGCAACCTTTTCTTCTCTGAAATTTCTGTAATAAGCTATAACATAAAACATTTTTAAAAATTCAGGAGTAGTAATTGGTTTTTTATTGTTTTTACAAATTTACCATGGAGTGTTTTCTGGAATCTCTTCACACTGACCATGTCTTTTGTTAACTGAAATGTTTTTCCTTCAGTTTCAATAGTGAATTCCCTATTTAAAAAAACCAAAACATATAATAATTAAAATATGCATACCTGTGCCTTCATTTAAACAAGTTTTGCAGACTGATAAAGTGTTTTTCACTTTAAGTACAATATAAGTTTGGTCATCTCTCCAGATGTGACAGCTGTGCAGTCAGATCTAAATTATCCCGTAAGTAATACCAAGCTAAGCATTGCCCTAATTGGACACCAAGTAACATTCTGGGGATGCACACAAAAGTTGGATTCACTTGTAAAATTCCAGAAATGACTTAATGACAAATTCTTCCAGCTCTGAAACCACAGCTACACCAAACACAAGTTTTAAAAGCTCATTTTCAGAATAACACATTTGACATAAACAGGTCTGCGGGTAAAATGGCTACTATCCCCTTTATTGCCCAACAATGGACAGTGTGAACCAGCTTGCCATCTTACAGGAATAACCTAAAAACCCCACACTATTTCCAAAATAAACTAGACTTACACTGATGCAGATCAGTTAAAAAAAAATTTTATGACCGTGTGATGTGTTGACATACAGTACTGTCCCTCCTCTCCCACCCATCACTGGCTGCCATATGTCCCTTATGAAACATTTTGCAAAATACCTGCATTTCAGCTTATGAGGTATTTTCTCACGTCATGAAGATCTGTGTAAATTTCTCTGGCCTCACAGCAGCTCAGTGCTGAGAAAGAGCCCTCATGTGGCTGTCCTGAAGCTGTACAGCTGGCATATACTACAGTTGCATTTTGCTAGTTTCTACCAGTAACAGTGTCATGCCTCATTTGAATGGTTATAACTAATTTCTTCTGGTTTTGTTACTCTGTTGGAAGTTTGTGTGTGCATGCATTAAATACCTACAGTGTCACAGGTATTCTCTGAGAATACCACTCTAAGTACAGAGTAGGTAACAGCTACAAAAGAGCTGAAATTAGCAAAAAGATAGCCATTACTTAATAATTAATAAAACAAACTGCCTTATTTGTGAATACTGACCTCTAACTATTGATATAACCATGTAGCTCAGAAATTGGCTTGCTGATAAAATGAGCACTGTTCTCATGACAGTGATGTTCAGTGTCTCACTTGATACTGTTTTGGCATAAATAGATGTCATTGCTGGAACATCAGAAAGGTTTTAAAAGCTACCAGTCACAAAATGGATACTTTTATCTCTAACTTGACAAAGTTCATCTTATTTTAGTTTTTGACAAGTATACATACACAACCACCATAGCCCAGAATGTTCCCTTGGTTCCCTCTCCTAGCCAACCACAAATGTGCTTTCCATTATCAAAAGTTGTTATTTGTCTTGCCTAGAGTTTCACATATAAACTTCAGTGTAAGGCTTCTTTCATTTAGCCGAGCGTCTATAATGGGTTGGCAAACCTGTGAAGACTCAGATATGAAATATACAGGGCTTGGGACCACATTGATTGCTTGCATTATTTTTTATTTTATTTTTGGTATTCTTTGTCTTTTAGAACAATCTTTTGCAAGTGCAAAAACCATTCTTAGCTAGAGGCATGTAACAAAAAAAGTGTAACCGATGGTTAGCTTGCACTTGAAAGACTATGTACTCCAGTTACTACAAAGATGCTCTGTAAGTGGCAGGTTGAAACCATTAAGAGTGTTTATATCTTCTAATTCATTTGGATGTTTGTAAACCATTAAGAGTGTTTATATCTTCTAATTCATTTGGATGTTTGTATACTTGCTCTACCGGTTACTGAGACAGACATGCAAATCTCCCACTGTAACTGTGGAATTTATCTGTTTTTTGTCAGCTTGTTCCATGTATTTTGAGGTTCTACTTTAGCTGCACACACATTTAGGAATGACAACCTTTTGGTGAACTGACCTGTTTGTTATCCAATGTCCCTCTTTGACCTGACAATTTCCCTTGCTCTGAATATTAATTTTCTTTGTTTAATAGTAACACAGCCATTCCAACTTTTGGTTAATATTTGCATGAAAGATTTCTTGATTCTTTTACTTGTAAATTTAGTTGTGCACTACTGCTATAATGATTTTCCTACAAACAGTATTTAATTGAGTCTTGTATTTTCAGTCAGTCAATGGTTATTCATTCCAGTGTTTAAATCATTTTATTTTACGTAATTATTGATATTACTGAGTCTAAATATGCCATCTCACTATTTTCTATCTGTTCTACTGTTCTTTGTTCCTTTTTCTCTTCTACTGTCTTCTTCTGGAATAATTTTTATTGCATTTTAATCCAACTTTGGTTTAATTATGCTTCTTTGGATTTTGTGATTTTTCCAGGTAACTGCTCCAGAGTTTACGATGTGCATTTTTTAACTTATCGTAGTCTACCTTAAATAAAATCATACCACTTAACATATAAAATATGTATTTTATAATAGCATATACCAATATATAAGCATATACCAAATACGTATTTTAATAGCATATTACCAATTCTTTACTCTCATCTTTTGTGCTACTGATGGCATACCTGCCTATATAAATTCCATTAAATATTACTGCTTTTACTTAAAATGTCTTCATTTGAAAGCATTTCCTCTTTACTTTTTAAATACTTTTTGCTGGGTATACAATTTTTGTCTTTAAGCACTTCAGAGATTTCATTCCATTTACCTTAGTCTGCGTAATTTTCAGCAAACTATCATTATCTTTGTTGGTTGTTATATAATGTCCCCCTCCACTGCTTTACAGATTTTTCTCTTTATCTCTGTTCTTTAGTTTGATTCTCGTATGCCTTCATGTGGTTTTGTGTTTAATCTGCTTAAAGTTAAGCTTCTTGAATCTCTAGGTTTGTAGTTTTAATCAAATTTTAAAGTGTTTCAGGTACCACATCACCACATATTTTTTCTACTTACCATCTTCCTTTCTGTGACTCCCAATTATGCTAAACTGTCTACTACTCCACGAGGATTTTTTCTTCAGTCTCTTTTCTTTCTATGCTTTGTTCTGAATAGTTTCTGTCGCTACATCTTTATGTTCAATGATCTTTTTTCTGCAATGTTTAATCTACTCAGCTTTATCAGTGAAATTCTAACTTGAAGTATTACCTCTAGATGTTCCAGTAGGTTCTACTTCCACGTCTCCCTCAATACGTTCATGCTTTAATATTCTTGAGACCAGGAAGTATATTTGTAACTATTTTAATATCCACATATGTTATTATGTCATTGTTATTTCCGGGGGTTTCTTTCAACTGGCTTTTCTCCTCTTACGAGTTCCATTTTCCTTTTTCAGGTATAGAGTAATTTTTTATTGTTTGCTAGACATTATAAATTTTACATTGTTTAGTGCTGGATATTTTCAAAAATTCCTTTAAAGACACTTCTCTGTCTCTTAAAATGATGATTAAAGCAATTCCAGAAAGAACTCCGAAGAGCAAACTTTGAGAGTTGCAGCTTTTAAACCTTCCTGACACTACCTTAGACACATTTCTTCTAAGAAAATTATTAGAAAAATAAAGATTTTTTATAGTCCATTTCAAATCTATTTCTAGACTAAGATGTCAAAATCCTAGCAAAGACAATCATCCAAATATAGCCGTGACACAGTTCTTTTCCACAAAAACTTTCTATGAAAACTAACCTCATTCTAACTTACAAAAAGAGGGAAACAGGACGGGTCTGAACAGAGCTCACATAAAAGTAACCATCTTTAACTTACCCTTTCTCATTCAGAAGCATCTCCATTTCCGTAACATAACATTCATCACAAACGGCAAGGTACTCCATCACCAGCTTTGCATCCTTCTTATACGCCTTACCAACTGCTCCCTTATTGGGTTCAAACTGAACAACATTAACTGTTTTGTATGAAATAGTTAAGGAATCACAAAACATGGCACTACCTCAGTGTTTTGGAAAGTGGCCTTGAAATCAATCAGCAACTTACAGCCAACATCAGTTCTCTAGCAGTACCTTACATCCTGTTTGTTTATGCTGATTTTAAGTGAAAGATGAAACAACGATCTACATGATCCTTCAAAGAAACTTCACTTAAAAACAAGAAAATACAATCAATAGTTGTATTTCAGGAGTGAGAAAAAAAGTTATTATCTAATGGGCAGTATAACCCAATCCCTAGCATTGAAACTTATGGGAACATTTATTCCAAAATGTCCAACACAGCAAGACTCAAGTACAGAGATGGGAAAGGAGCAATGAGGGAGGTAAACTCACAGGCTTACACAAGTGCTCCAACAATTCCAAATCATCTCTACCCCGCCACAGAATGAGGTCCAGACTGGGACTTACACATCAGGAAGATGTTTGGCTTTGCCCCCAAACATGTGGAGTGACCAGAAAGGATATGGGTTCTTTCAGGGGTTTCTCGGCTACAAGAGGGACTTTGGTGGCTTGTGCATGACAGGAAAGGTCATAACAGGAACGATCAGCACATCCAACAATCTCAATCCAGCCCTAAGACAGAACAATAAAAACATTTATTGCTCACATTCCGTTTGTTCACAAATGCATGAAGATAACTAACCCTTTCCAACATTCAAGGACAGTTCAATTATAGGATCACCAATCAGACTTTGTAAATTTTTGAAAAGGTAAGTGTCGTATGTTAGATAGCTAACATAGCCTATAAAATGTAATTTACATTGTACACAAAGTAGTCATATTTCCCGGGTGATTGACATTATCACATTTCAACTGTGCGGTAAACATATTCTAGGAGTTAATTATATAAATATTGACCTAGATAAAAGCTGTAGCTATGGCTCAAATTTGTAAATAAGATTAAAGATGAACCTGGCAGAAACCACAATTCCACTGGACGAAGTGTCTACTGACTGAGCAACTTGCCATCAGATGGCTGGCTAAACACCCCTCATCCAGCTGTGAATGTGAGCATCTGTGCTAACTTTACTAAAGAAAACTCAGTAAAGACTAGGCAAAGGTTACATCACAGAATAAAACTGAGTAACAGCATTACAATCACACTGGTGCCAGTGAATACATCTATCACTGGGGAGAGGGGTGCACAGGGGACTGAACTCAGGTCAGGGCCTTCACATCTACATCCCAGGCCCTTTTTAAACTGAATTTCTGATCCTCCTACCTCAGCCTTTCACAGTGCTGGTATTACAGGCATGCACCATCACACTTAGTTCATAAGATAGCTTTTAAATGCGAATTTTACATGGTTTTCGAAGAACCTACCATGGATTGACTGCTTCTGCTTCTCCAAAATTTCTAACCTCCAGTGTAAAGGATGAGGAGACTTTAGAAGGTGACTAGGTCATGAAAGCAGAACCCTAATCAGTGGGATTAGTGCCCTAACAAAAGGAAACGCAGAGAGCTTTTTGTTGTCTTTCCGCTATATAAAGGTATAACAAGATCTCAATCTGCAACCCAGAAAAGGCTCTTATCAGAACTAAGAGCCCAACGACAAGTATGTATGTGAGACCCATATGTGATTCATGAAGCCAGATGTATTTACTTCTCCACCCTTTTTAGACAATGTCTGCCAATCCCAATATACAGAAGCCACATAAAACCCTTGTGGGAAGAGAGGAATACAATTAGAAAGTTCAACTTTCTCCATAATGTTCTTCAGAATTATTTTTTATCTTTTACTTTTGTAAAAATAAGCTCTAACTTTTTAGTATGACTAACTTTATTTTTAATTAGGAAATGAATCGATAAAAAGAAAGCCTCTTTAAAAAGTGAACCCAATGGTCCTGAGCTAAAGTAGTCTACGTAGGCGGAAAGGTCTCTCCCGTCCACCAAAGGGAATGCCAGGCTCTCTGGCCCTTGCTGTGCAAGCCACAACACAGGGCATATCGGAGCACCAGAGAGGAGGTAACCTGGAGATCTCTGAATGTTCCGAAGTAGAGAACTTGAGAAGAGGTAGTTCTTAATGAGATCAGAATCTACTGTTCGGTCCCCTAAATCGACCAAATAGCTCTGCAGGCTAAGATAACTAAGTTTGTTTACTCAATTGAACCACCGTTTCTGATGTTCGCTGTCACTCAGGAATGTTACCTACAACAGGGGCCAGCCCACGAGCGAGCGTGCACACGGCACTGCCCCACCCTCCATCTTCTCTTGCTCTTTCTACAAGCTGCCAAATTTCCAAAGGTTCCTCCTGCTTCATTCTTCCTTGAAGAATGAAGGAGCCAAGTACTTCTTCTGTCTTTCTATGCACAACCTCTCCATCCATACCACTTTCTAACTTTTTGAGGCTAAAGCAAATTCCTCTTGGGAACCTTTTTTCCTATTTTGTAAGAGGTTTTTATTTTTCTATGTTTTATTTTTTTAACTGAAAATTTAAATTTTAAATTGCCCTTGATAATTAAATTGTTTTAAGTTGGTAAGTAATTGCATATATTCAGAGAGTAAAACATGATGTTTTGATTCACTCATACACTGCAGAATAATCAAGTCAGACTAATTTAATATATCCGTCACCTTATGTACTTATTTCTTTGTTGTGAGAACATTTAAAATCCTTTAAGAATTTTAAAGTTTTTTTTTAATATTATTATTAATCATAGTTACCACGCTGTGCACAAGATCCCTGGGGCCTACCCCTGCTCCCCGCTGAAACTCCATTCCGTCTGCCTGACGTCTCTCCTCTGTGTGCACCACAGCCCCCAGGCTCTGGTAACCTCCACTCTTCACTTCCATTAGTCTGGCTTTTTTAGAGGCCACATAAAAGTGAGAGTTTTTTTGTGTTTGTTGTTTTGTTTTATTTAGTATAATATCCCGTATATTCATCCACGTTGTTGCAAGGGACAGAATTTCTATCTTTTAAAGGCTAAATAGTACTTATTGTGTGTCTATACCAAGTATTATTTTATCCATTCACCCACTGATGAGAACTTGCTGTTTCTACTCTTTTTGTCTTGTTCTGAAAAAGTTCTCTTCTCTCTGCTCCACTCCACCATAAAGTACACAAAGGGCAAGCCTGGTATCTGTGTTTCTAAGTTAATGTGAAAGCACACCGTAGAAACCACTGCAGTCTACATACATAGGTCGTTTTGGACTCAGCATCCCAACAGTCACAGGCATAGTGAGCCATCTCGTTCTCCATG
The DNA here is from genome assembly GCA_004027595.1 of Dinomys branickii. NCBI lineage: Eukaryota > Metazoa > Chordata > Mammalia > Rodentia > Dinomyidae > Dinomys > Dinomys branickii. Next base: position 145,980 of record PVLD010000510.1, on the reverse strand, counting down.
TGCTGTCGGAAGCGGAGTTTGTCTGGAGATACGCCAACCTTCACGAGGTAGAGGTAGATGCGGCCAATGAAATAGCCTAACACTGAGTTGTTGATCACTCCCTAAACAAATATGCAAGCAAGCACAGAGCAAGGAGAAGGATAAATACACATTAATGACATACTCATAATCTACTGAAAACTATTTGAAACAGAATGTAAATTATTTTTTCTTGCTTTCAGAATACTTTCAAGTACCCAGAATGTGATCTTGATTATTTTTAAAGAGGTTAATGTCAAGTTAACAACTGATAAGAATGGGGTTATGCAAAATGTCCAACACACTGAACTGGGTCAGCAAAAATTCAGCTCAATGTTACAAACCTTCTAAATCTACAGCGCTAAAGATAATATCCACAAATACCCCAAAGTGTGGCAAAGACATTTCCTTCTGAATTAATAAAACTAATGTGACATGTTGAGGAAATGTTAAGGCATTCTTTGATGCACCCATTGAAATTTGTGCACCCTCTACAGAACAATGTGATACGTTTGTTCTGGAAGAATCTTAGAAATCATCTAGCCCTATCTGTAAGATGGCCAACCTCTCCTTGAATACTTTTAGGACCAGGATGCTCACTGTTGCCCAAGGCGAGTCGTTCCACTACTAGGCAGCAGTTACTGTTAGAAAGTTTTCACTCATTCATTTCTCAGGAAAACATGGAGAAATTCTGTTCATGCAAAGCCTTATCCCAACTACTATGAGTAACACAAGAGGTATGAACCCCGTGGGCTTCCTTTCCCTGAGTTAAATCCTGTCTCCCCCAAGGTTGTACACACTTAAAAACAGGATTGGTAAGGCAGTTCTAATCAAGATCTAGTTTGCAAGTGCTCTGTTAAATAGTTCTTTCACATTTAGCTGCATGATCAAGAAACAGACGTTCAAGAGATTTTTCTCTCACTATAATAATACTGAACTATAAATGTTATATAAAAACAAATACTGTACAGGGGCAAGGGCTGAAGTTCAGTGGTAAAGCACCTGCCTAGTATACATAAGGCTCTGGGCTTAAGCCCTAGAACTGCAAACAAACAAAATACAACATAATGTGACTGTATAAAAAAGCAAAATGACTGCTAAAATATTTTTTCATCCAGTACACAAAGAACTCAGTAAGTGTTGCAAGCCTTGAATGGGCACTATCTAAATTAAGTCCAGTGGAATCTTACCTGTTCCACAGCATCCCCTAGGCGCATTTTCCGAGCAGACTGCCCAGTGACCTGGGCTTTTGCCGAGTACAAATAAAGGTAGATGTCTGCTACATTCTGGAACTTGGGATGGTCTTTCTCATTGGGATCTACAAAGTGCTCAATTTCTGCCATTGTGAATTCTCTGAAAGTAAATACAGAACAGATAAAAATCTGCCTACTGAACAATAAAAACAATAAGGCCTCTATTTTCAACTACTTTCTATAATGACATAGGTCCCAAACTACAGAAATCACTTATCACTAAATAGAAAACTGTTTCCTAAGTGAATGACTAAAACATTTAGGATTAGGTTTGTCTAGATGGTTGTTATTTTTTAAAACATTAATAACTGGCCTGGGGTATATACCTCAGTGGAAGAATGTATACTTAGCATACATAAGACCCTGGGTTCAATCCCTAGAACCACAAGGAATAATATAACAACTTTATTTTTCACTATTGAAAATAATCAAACTTTTCGCAAATATTAATTCCTTCTATCTAATGACATTACTTACAACTGAAAATAATTTTTACAAAGCAGATTAATATCGCTTTTCTTGGTACTGGGAATCACACTCAGTACCTCATGTTTGCCAGGCAGGGGCTGCACCACTGAGCTATATCACCATCCCCTAATATAGCTTTCAAAATAAGAAAATCATAACCAAATACCACACACACATAAAGAAAAAAGATACTGAATACTGATATACAAATAAAATAGTTTTCCCAAAAGCATCAGTAAGTCTTTATAAATATACACTAAATGAAGCAACTGTTATTTATTCTTCAAAGAATGGGAAATTAAAACTGCAGTGAAATGCTACTTTCATTTTTATACCAATGTGATTTCTTCTTGTTTACTGATCTAAACAAGTAAATGATTGACAAGAGCACCATACACACATTTCTTTAGAGTAAGAGCTATTTAAATAAAGTGTTATTCAAGGCAAAGACCATGAGGCATGAATTGAACAAGCCAACATCAAACGCACTGTACAATGATGAAATAAATATGCACATAGCAATGGTTTCCCAAAACGATTTCTCTGAATAGCAGTTTAGTAAAACTAGGGCAGGAGTGGATGGATTTTCAGTTAATTTTATGAGCCAAAATCAAATCTCTCTTCTTTAAAACTTCACATTTCCTGGTATAATTTTGTGATTATCTCAGGTGTTTTAGAAGCAATGTAAAACTGCTTAAATGATTCCTAAAAATACATGGAATACACTGCAGGAGTTTTACTTTTCAAATTTTATTTTATAATAGTATTCCTTATTGGGATCTGCAGCACCCATGTTTTATAACTGTTTTTCAACACTATTTTTTTATTTTATTCAAGTTTACTGGTACAATTCAGGTATACATAATGATCACATTCATTGTACAGAATTTGTATTTGTGTATGTCTTGCTTTTCTTTTTTTACTTCATTCCTGTCCCTTCCTTTCAAACTTCTTTCCCCCTCTGTTCACAAAACTGTTTTCATTTTATCCCTCTTTTCTGATTTTTTTCTTTCCCTTCTTTCCTTTCTTCCTCCTCCCTCCCTTAGTTCCCTTTTCCCTTTGAACAGTTTCTTCTTATTTCAAAATATCTATTGTACATTTTGGTTCTTATTTACAGTTTCAACACTACTAAACATTTGCACACACAGAAAAGTGAGAGAGACATAGTATTTGTCCTCATCTGGCTTGCAACTCAGCTAACAGGAACCAAACATCTACAAGGTGGGACAGATAAATTACTAACCCAGAAAGGTGCTGCCAAGTTTTTCTCTCTGTTCTGCAAGAAAATCTCAGTGACTACAACTAATAATAGTGTGTTTGAAGTTTGCTGAGAAGATCTTAAGTATTTTTGAGGTAGGAGAAAGTAAAGGAGATAAGGAAAAGTGTAATATTAAAATTGTACTTCTTAAAAAAAATACTGCAAGTTCAGGACACAAAGTCAAGCTTTTTTTTCCCCCTTCCAGGAAAAACACCTATGGAGCTTGAAGACAGTAAGTCTGTAAACCGGGCTGTGAGCCTGGGCTTTTCATCTATAGGCTGTGCTCCCCCCTACCAGCCCCATCCACAGGACGCGCACCACTGAGAACAGCACAGCTCAGCTCCCAACACGTACACCTGTAAATGGTTGCATTTTAACAGAGCCCACCAACTGGGTAAACCCAACAGACACTAGAATTCACATCCCAGATAACTTATCCTGGGACACTCCTGAGTCCCCTAACTCTAGCAGCTCAACAGCACAGGGTACCTCTCTCCCTTTGAGTGACTGCACTCTATTTCTTTGAGCGTGCACTTGTAAAATTCTACCTAATAAATCCTTCTATAGCTCTTAATGACAGCATCTTGAAGATTCTTTTCCTGTGACTGAAGTTAGTGAAACTATATCCTATTCCCTGAGTGGGATGAGCCAAGTTTCCCCAGCTCTGCCTTGGGGACTTCAGGGGACTGTGTCCAGTGGACATGCTCACCACCCAAAGTATCAAAATAGAAAAGGTTAGCTATTGGAACCAGTGGGTATGTCATTAGCTTGGCAGTGGTGATCGTTCACAAACCAGAGGCAAGACTCTGCACTAACACTGGTTCGGTCAGCTCTACCTGCTGTTTTTGAATTTAAGCCCTTTATCTGAAACTAAGGAGAACTAAACTACACACAGGTCAAGAATACAGAACCAGCCAATCAAAGATTTTTTTTTTAAAGTTGTATTTATGGGGTAAAACGTAAATGTCATGATTTTTAATATAATATGGAATGACTGAATCAAGCTGATAAGACTACTCCATTATTATAAATATTTAACACTGTATGATGAGAACATCTGAAATGTTGATACTCTCAGCAATACTGAAATGTGCTATGTTGTGCAATCAATATATCTAAAAACAATACTCCAACAATCCTTTATTGCTCCTAGCGATCCAAGGCTTTGTCCCTTGTGATTATCATCTTACCTTCCCTATCCCCAGTATCCAGTAACCATTCTCTCTGCTTCTATGAGTTCAACTGTTTCAGATTTCACAGAATAAAAATTTTAAAAGTTTCATGAGCAATCTAATAACACTAATTTAAACAGAAAGAACGGTAACTACAGAGACTGTTCACCGCGTGACGCTCACCACGAAGCAGCTGTACTGCTAACAAACTAAGCTGAGTCATCCGTAGGGAGGCTAATCCATGAAGCAATGAGCAAACCCCTGGTCAGGAACTTGCAAGGGTACATAGCAAGTAGCTGAATCCAGACAGGACACTCTGCAGTGAAAATGACCAACAGGTGGGAAGCTCCCAGGCTCTCCCATCAGTTAACCCTTGGGCTCACTCTTCAGTTCTGAGCTGATTTTCCTACTTCACAAGTGTCTTCGTTACTTTTCTCTCGTTGCTGAGACAAAATACCCAACACCCAAAATGAAGGAAGTAAAGGTTTATTTAGCTTACAGTTTGTGGAGGTTTCAGTCCATATTTGGCTGGCTCAGAGGCAGAGTGGCACATGGCAGAGGGCAAACTGCTTATGGCAGCAGAGCACAGCAAAAACAACCAGAGCAAAAGGGAGGAATGGCTGCCAGCAGCCTCCTTTTCTCCCCTACATTGTAAACAGCCTACCCCCACCCAGGGGGCGTGTACTTCTCACACAGTCTCCATGCCCTGCTCTTCCACAGGCTCAGGATATATACAAAGTAAGCACCCCGGCTTCCTGCTAAATCACATAATTAACCTTTTCAACTTCCCAAATTAACACAATAAACAACATCCCAGAAGGGTAAGGGCATGTCCTTTTCACCCCAAGATCTACAACTGCTGAGTTACTCAGCTAAACCTCCAGACTCCCCAAGTTGACACAATGTATCAACCATAACAACCAGCAACAGACTCTGCTCTTATTTCTTAATCCTTTTATAATCATCACATAAGTACTTCATTAATGTAAATCCTCAGTCTTACCCAGCTTCCTAAATGTTAGGAAAGTGTGCCTGCCAGGCATGGCTAGAATAGGAGAAACCAAGAGACAAAAACAAAACAACCCCAGATACTGAGACTCATATCTGGCCACCATTCTTTTTTCTCTTTTTTCCTGTCCAGAGCCTCATCAATACCAAGCAAGCTCTCCATTCCTGAGCCATATTTCCACTTTTATCCTACCCTAACTTATCTTATCCTATCCCTATCTTCCTATCCAATCTTGTCCTATCCTATCCCATCCTATCCAAACAGAATCCTGCTAAGTTACCCAGGCTGGCCTCAAATGTACTGTCCTAGTACCTCTCAGCCTTCTGACTAGTTGGAGTTACAGATGGTTTTGTTCTTGTAATACCTAGTTAAAGTTTCTAATGCTCTCCTCTCTGTACATGAAAATTCAAGAGGGATCTCTCAGATCCTTCCTTTAGGTTATAGACATCTTTCCTCCCAGTCTCCCTCCTAAACCACAAGCAGTGTGACAAGACAAGCAAGGGTCTTTCCTCAGAGGGAATCACATGACTAACAAGATCAGGCAGGTGCTATGGGTACTTTGATCTGGAGTCAGTGGCTGGGACACACCATGATTGAAGTCTGTAATTACAGCAAGAAAAACAAGAAGAGAAGAAATGGGTGAAACGCTGGGCCTGGGACAACACCTAGGCTAGGAGCCTAAGAAAGTTAAGTGTGACCAGACTATCTAACTTTATATGGAATGTATCACTCTAAGATGAGACCAGGAAGTAAATATGTAGAAATCACAAAAAGCTTAAGTCATGAACAGTTAAGTGACAGTACTTTTGAAGAAAAATAGGACTAAAGACTGCCAGTGTGCCTTCCCACACATCCCTGGACACATCAGACAAAAGCATGTTATTACTGGATTGAAGGCAAGTGTCTGAACTAGACAGACTGGTGACCTGCTGTCATAAAGGTTCCCAAATACCTGAAAGCTATTTCCTGGTTACTCTAAAACACCTTCTAGCAGTGCTGTCTGCCTAGACACCAAAAATGTTCCTTCAGCACAGCCATACACCCCTAATCCCATACTCACATACATCTCCATGGCCAGAATGGCCCAAGTTGAGACAATTAGGTTCTTAACTTCTCAATACATGATGAACAAGACAAAGGTAATTTCCGAGCAAGTAAGAAGTTTAAGGTATTTCCCACCCCTCCTTGCTTCCCCAGCAAGTTAGTTCACTTTTGTCACTCAAACTGCCAGTCACCTCTGAGGTGACATTTGGAGATTTTAAATGTAAAACAGGAAGAACACAGATAAGACCAAAAAGAAAAACAATCAATAATCAGGGTTACAGGAATATTGTTTCAAAATAGTGAACTTTCATTTCTGTGAAATGACAAGAGCAATACCTGACTCGGATCAGCCCAGACCGTGGGGAGATCTCATTTCTAAAAGAATTTCCAATCTGGGCAGCGGCAAAAGGCAACTTCCCTTGGTTAAACTCCAAAAGTCGTTTGAAATTCAGGAAAATCCCCTGTGCAGTTTCTGGTCTCAAATACCTATAAATTTAAGCAAGTGAGTCTGTTATAAAAAAAAGAAATTCTGTTTTCTAACAAATAAAATTTTACATACAAATTTTAAAAGTCTCAAATATACCATTTTCACAACACAGCTGCATAAATCTAAAATGAAGTATTAGAAGCAGGTATTTTCTTCAGTAGCCAATATCCTCATAACAAGTACTAGAAAATAGATTGGTTACTCCAGTGGCAAAACACCCTTTTCTCAGGATTCCCCTAAAACCTCTGCTGTCCTCTTGAGCACTCATTTTCATCAAGGCATTTACATCAAGGCAGCTGATGATTTTAGTTCCTTCTGAAAATAAGACCAGTGGCTAATAACCCACATATTAGCATGTAACTGTGGGGTCAAGACAAAGTCAGTATGGGCTAAGGCATAACATCAGAGCTAATTTATCATTCCTGATGACACTACCTACCGGCAATTGTCAGTGTTTCTCCTATTGTTTTACTTTTTACAGTATTTTACACTCCCAGCCAGAAGCTTCTGTATTTCTCTATTATTTGAAAGATACAGCCAACCAACAATACATTATTACATACAACTGCTGCTTCTCAATTTCACAGAAAATATTCCATGCAAAATATCCACTAAGAAAGTGTTCCCAATGACCTACTTCAAAGTATTTTACTAAAGTGACTTTAAAACCAAGGGAGAAAGAAAGCCCTAGAATTTTACCATATTCTCACTCTAACAGACTGACTCTTCCATTTTTTGTGGTCCTTTCCAGATTTCACCCAAATAGAAGTATTTTATATAAGCTAGTTTGTATGCATATTTATAAGTAGTGCATATAAATTATGAACTCATTCTTCTGCTTACTTTATAGTTTTCCATGTTCTAAATAATTGTAAAATTTTTCATATTTAACAGTGGCAGAGCATTTTACTAAAATGATCCATGTTTTTAAGAATTTGTTATTCTCAAATTAATGGGTAAGTTATTTTTATTTTTAATTCACATAGTTTTTATAAGTATAGTTTCTTTTCTTTCTGAATTGCGCCCTTAGATAAATTTCCAGGACTGGACTGCCTGGGTCAGAGGTTGTGTCCCATTTTATGATTTTCCATCTGTACCACCAAAATAAAAGGCTTACTGATTGCCTCTTTGCATGAAATATCCCAAGTCAACCTGGTATCTTACTAAAATAATTGTATGATACATTTTTTCACAGTTAGCTTTTAATTATTCTTTAGTTTCTTCTCCAAGAAACACTGATTTATCTAGCTTTCTCTAGCAAAAACTCCTACACTAAAACAAGCTATAAAAAAAAATCTGATGCTATGATGTGGAACATTGGTTAAGTCTGTTAACATCAAACTAAGAATCTGGAGATACAGCTCTTAATTCTAATCCTACTGTATACAGTCCAGGTGTGCTTTGGTCTATGAAAACCACATCTTTCAAATCAACAGACTACACCAATGCTATCAACTAGCCACATGTGTATTTAAATATAAATTAATTAAAATGAAATAAATGTAAAGTTGAATTCTTCAAAAGCTTTAGTCCTGCTTCAAGAACTAAATAGTTACACATTGCTAGTAGATTTTATTTGGTTTATTTGTTTCTTTGTTTGTTTTGAGACAAGGTCGTGCTATGTAGCTCATGCTGGTCTCAAACTGTGATCCTCCTGCCTCAGTCTCCTAAGTGCTGAGATTACAGGACTGACCATCCCACCTGGTGGATAACACAGATTACAGAACTCTTTCATCACTGCAGAAAGTTCTATTGAACAATAGAGACTAAGTGATTTCTTATGTATACTTCAACAAGAAGTTCAGTAACATTCAAAAATCACTCTTTAACTGTCCCTTCTGCCCTATGCAGCTATAATTGGAAGATATAATGATCACAGACATTTACACTTATTTTACAAAAATAAAATTTACACTAAAGAAGAGATTGTATACAGAAGAAATTAGAATAAAACTTTAGACTGTCTATCACTACTTCTCTTTTAACACACCCACCTGCACCTGCACTTTCTGACATCACTTTTCAAAACTGTCCTCATAGCATTGATGCTGCAAGCCATTTTAGTAACTATTACATAAGGAGAAAAACAGTAACTGATACATACCCAGGCATGCTTCCTCCAGGACCAATGAAGGTCTTGAACATTAAGTTAAAAGGTACAGGGGGTGACAGATCATTTCCAGTGCTTGGGGACTTTACATTATAGTTCACAAAAAGATCCCCAAGTTCTTGCTGTCCATAGTTATCAAGCTAAAGAATATGTCAAGAAAATAATTAGTAAAAAAAAAAAGATGTAAGATACAGTATTACATATAATTCCATTCATCCATTGCTACCACTCACACAAAATTGAGTATCAGCGTTAACCTAAACTTCAGGATGTCCATATGCTTCAAACCGTAACTAGTTTACCCACTTTGTATTTCCCAAGAGAGGAAAAAAGGCCTAACACGTACCTGCCATCTCACAGTGAAAAATAAAGGAAGGTACCTCTTTGTTCAGTTATCGGTTAGCAAGAATGAGAAACCATATACTTAAGTACCTTTTAAAGTGGAACATTAGCCCTCTGCACAAACTTAAGAGGTACACTTCCTCACCTAGTAACTATATATGCAACTTCCTTTCCCACTAGATTTTTTTTTCTTTTGTCTTTTTGAGACAGGGTCTCGCTATGCAGTTCAGGCTGGCCTTGTGCTTACTCTGTAGCCCAGTCTGGTCTCGAACTCACAATGATCTCCTGCCTCTGCCTCCTGAGTCCTGGGATTACAGGCACGCACCACAACACCCTGCTTCCCACTAGATATTAAGCTCCTTAAAGGTAGAAACTGTATCCTATTAATTTCTGCATTTTCCAGTGTCCTGTACATTCTATATATTGATGATCAATGACAAATCCTCTAAAATGATGTATGAGCTCCAGTTTGAGAATTTCAAATGACAACAAACCATCTAATAGTAAAGAATACTTAAAAACCTTTTTAAAAATCTCCTGATATAAACAAAAGATTTCAATAAATCAACTTATCACCATGTGAACCAAAGCTCTGAGAAAGACCCAGGTATGTCTCCAGCACCACCATTCATGGGTCATGTGACTTAAGATTAAGTTCTGATCTAATGTCTTGAGTTTGTTTACTTATTTGTTAAATGGGGAGCACAGCATCTACCCCACTAACAAGGGCTACTATGAAGATTAAATAAAATACATAAAGAACTTGGCACAGAACCTGACACACAGTACCTATTTGATAAATGATCTTTGCTCCTGTGGTAAAATCAAAGGGCATTTTCACTCCACAAATAGTCAATGTATACTAACTACATGTTCCAGATGTGAATAAGTAATTTAAAAAATTAAGTCTTCTAGGCTCTCTATGGACCTTCTAGGGAGAATTCTCAAAATAATCATGTGTGCCATTACATAGAATCAATAAGGGATCTGTTCCAGTGACCTTCAAGCTACGAATATAGCAAGTATAAACTGGTTTCCCTGCTTAAGAAGAAAGTCAGAATCTGAGGAACATCTCTGTTATTCAGGTAATTTAAGAAATATAGTGCTTTTCAATAAAAGAAATGAAAAACGAAACCAGGCAGTAAAAGGATGAAGGGAAGAATCAAAACCTCTATGAGGAGAATCTAGTAATATCTAACAAAATTACATTTGCATTTTTGCCCCAGGAATCCCATTTCCAGGAACTTATCCCAAAGATAAAATAGAAAAACATAAAAGACATAAACACAAGGTTATTCAAGGCAGCATTATCTGCAAAGGTAAAGATGGGTAATAACACAAACATCCATCAATGAAGGACTGGTGATGTACACTACACAAACACAATGACCAGTTATGTGGAATGAAGAACAGCTCTGTATGCTGCTATGGAGAACCCTCTGTGGTATCTTGTTATGTAAAAATCACCATAGTACAGACAAATGTATGGAATTCTGTCATGTACTTAAAAGGGGGGCAGATACATACATACATACATACATACATATATATATATATATTGCTTACTATTTTATATTGCTACATAAGTTTATATTATAATATAATTTTATATTGCTATAAAATTGCTTACACATGGGATCAGAGGGAACAGGAACAGACAATACTACTATATGAATATACCTTGCTTTGTGGGGGGTGGTTTGCCTTTTTGAGATAGGATTTCACTATGTAGTTCAGGCTGGCCTTGAACTCACTTCATAGCTCTGGCAGGCCTCAAACTCATGGTAATCCTCCTGCTCAGCCTCCAGAGTGCTCAGATTACAGGTATGTGGCACCATGCCTGGCCTATACCTTGCTTTTTAGAGTTAACTTTGGGGCTATGAAAATGTGACATAATTATAAAATATATTTTAAAAATGAAAACCTAAAAACTGACAGTAAAATAAAACACATGCATATATCTAGCTGATAACCTAACTACAGAAAGACTTCAAGGGATTTTAAGTAAAATCATGCATGAATGTGTACTGCTGCCATATCCTTTTGGAAAATAAAGAGCAAAAAGAATGTTTAAATTATTGTTAATATTCATAATGCTGATGGTGGTATTAGGATTGTTATTTTCATATATTTATGGTAGTATTGCAGAAAACTTGAATCTTTGGTGTGGGTTAAGGAAAAGATTTAAGGTTAATAAAGTAAAAATACCATAAACTTTAAGTAAAATAGCAATATTAATTCATGATAATTATACCTGTAAAAAATACCAATTCCCTAGCTCAGTCCACTGAAAAGTTCTAGAACCAACGTCCACTGATAACGACCAGGACTCTTTGGAGGTATGGCTGACTGCCTGTCTGAAACAGGAAATACACAAGCTGAGCCTGTAATTATTCTGTCACGACAAAAGCAAGGAAGTTATCAGACTTCTAGTGCTCCATCAACAGGACTCAGCAGACAACTCCTGCGAGCCAAAGACTGGACAATTTAACTATCAATAAGGTAATAACTGAAACTACTTGAAAAAGATAAAGTATTTTCATCTGTAAGTTTATAACAGAGAAGGACAGAAAAGAAGGTAAGGCACGCAGAATCTTACTATGCATTCAAGGAACAAATCACCTGAAACAAGATTGGGCAGAGTGGGTCAAGCACATATTCTCACTTTTCTTCACAAACAGTATCTCAGACAACTGCAGTAGTAGGTAAGGGAAAGTTCCCGTTTTGTTTTTCCAAAGCAATAAAGGAATGACAAAATCATTCCAGACCTCAGTCAATTAATGGACTTAGCAATGGCCATCACACACAGTAGTACAGAAACTACTTTCTTCTTATCACAAACACTTGGCAAGCCTCTAAATCTAACACAGAAACAAGTGAGAAATTTTAACATCACTATCACAACACAATCAACCAGGAGAACATGAACAGTGACCAATATGATGTTAAAATTATAAACATTTCTCAAAGTATAAGGATTATGCTTCACTTTAAAGAACTTTTATCTTTTAAATAGATACATATATGTATATAAATATATGCATACATACATGTATATAATGAAATACTTACAGATGTAATAAAATAATGTCTAAAATCTGCAAAACATCAGAGTGAAGCCAAGAAAGATTTTAAAAATTTGAAAATATTTGAGAACACTGAAGCAGAGTTAATGAGTACACAAGTGTTTATTATATTTTCTACTTTTATGTCTTAAGAGTTTTCATTTTAGAAAGTTTAAAAATGAGTTTACAAACTAGCACATTCAGAGATGGGTTGGCCAAAATGCACAGAGAAAAGAAACGAGCTATTAAATCCACGTAACAGAAGCAAAATTATCCCTATTACAAGTGAACCAGTGCCCGTTAAAGAAACTATCATGCTTCAGAATCAAAAAGGAGTCCATAGCGTAATGAAGTGCAGTGAGCACCATTATGTGCTCAGACAACTGACGGACCTTAGTTGAGTCTACTGCTACCACTTCCACATACTAAACATGTCCCATGGGTCTCTTACTTGTCACCGAGGATTATATTGACAGCTGTGTGCGTGTGCACACACACACACACACATATATGCTCTCCTAGAAAACCAAACAGAAAGCCAGTGCTAAAACTATAAATTATGACTCATCAAATCAAGTAATTCTGAATTCTAATAATTTTCATGAAAATGAATGGAAACCATTATAATCAAAGACAACCAAAGAAACGTACAGTACACACAAAACTTGAAAAAGATGGAAATTCTGAGTAAGAAATGAAAGAATTTATGGGTAATTAGGGGCATCTTTCATTTATTTTCTAATACAGCTCAAGCCTTTGGAAAAAGGAAATAAATGAATGTGTGGCTATAAAAGTGTCAAAATACAAGGAGCGGTTTTCTAAACCACAAGGTTCAAGCACAGGGTTAAATATACTTCACAAGGGCCAAAATAAACTGGCAGATGATTCACCAGCCAGATTAAGAAACAGTCCAATTTAAACGAAGAAAAGAATTTCTCAGCTAATGTTGGAAACCTAGATATCACAGAGCAAAATTAGCACGTTTAAAAACAATTAGGCCAACAGTGGCAAAGTACCCAGTAATTCCCATGAGGAGAAAAAAGCAAAACGTTCGAAGCCCTATATTCAGCTTCAGATGTATTCATGTAAAGAACACACAGCACTAAAACTTAAGAGGTGAGCCTCAAAGGGCTTTATGACTAAACATGGTATTGGAGAAATACATACTTTGTATAAATGAACATTTCACTGATGACATGAGAAACCAGTAACTCGTGTATTTTTTATAGATGTGTGCATGTTCCTAGGAAGAGGATGTGCAGTGTTCACTATAAAACCTTTTTTTTCAGTGCTAGGATTGAACCCAGGGCCTTGCACATGTTAGGTAAGTGCTCTATCACTGAGCTACATCCAACGGCCCCTCACTAAATTCTTAAGTCTGTGAACACCGACCTACACACAAAAAAACATTAAGAACTACTGATACAGAAGGTATTCTTATACTTGGAAAAAGGACCAGAATAAATTATCTGCATTTTGTTATTCTTATATTTGTCAAATTAAGTACAATTTATAAAATTTTAGGAGTACAGGCAAACTAGAAAAAAGGGTAGAGAAGTATGTTTTAAGAGTAACAGCACAAGCTGGGGATATAACTCAGTGGCACAAGCACCTGCATGGCAAGTGCAGGATCCTGAGTTCAATTCCAGGTACCAAAAAAAAAAAAAGAATAACGGCACAAAATCAAAAACAGTCCAACCAAAGAGAGGTTGATGACAGAATGTTTACAAAGCCACTAGCATCAAAAGCTCCCTATTGACACAGGACACTGTTCACTGGCAATGACTTCTCTGTCTTTAACTATTAAATCCAGAAAAGTGATTTCCAAGGACAGAAAACTGATTGCTTTACATTGAGGTGACAGTTCAGCCTAAAATCAAGGGTTAGTCACCACAGATCAAGAAAAAGGAGATTCTATGGTATGAGAGACAGAAGCAATCTCTACTTCTTTACGATAGTGGACAAGTTTAACGCCACATAGAATTCAACAGTTATCACATGCAGACAGACAGCTGCTACCCATGTCAGTCTGAGAGCATCTCTAAAGTCCTCACCTGGGCCAAGACACTGTCCATCTCTGATTTCTTCTCAGCAGAGCACTTCTTATCAGACATCAATTTCTGTAAATGGGCTGCAAGAACAGCATTGACATGTGTCACTGTCACTCAGCAGGGAAAAGGACTTCTGAGTTTCAATGTAGGCAATTAAAAAATAAATGTAAAGTTTATGTTCTTCATTTATATGACTCCTACAATTGATTTTACATGGACAGTTACAGCACTGTATTGATTTATTTTCTGATTAGAAAAATTTGCTGTATATAACTAAAAATCTGTATATAATTTTTAGAATAAGGAGATTGATCTGTATACTTAAGATCTGTGTACTTTACTACTTGTTACACCTTCAGGAAAAAGAGGAAAAACTTTGAGACAAAGTTTAACTTAAAACCCGTTTTAGATCAGTCCTACTTGAAGGAAATGAAGAACGATACCTTTTAATAGATGGTCAGCACGAAAACACTCTCCATTTTTTACATCTTTCACCATGAAGTCAGCAAATTTGTCTACATGGCCAGAGGTCCTAAATTTAACAAATGCCAAGGCAATTCATCATTCTCATACAAATCAATACATAGATGCAGTGGTACCCCCCGTCAGGAATGCTTTTGTTTGTAAAAAATTTGGTTTGCAAACATAAGCATTTGGCAAAATTTTGTTTTTGTTTGCAAACTGCATCAGGTGACAAACACAACCACCGTCATCCTTCCCACACAAACACAAACATGGCCATCACTTCAAAAATCATGGAGTAAGTTAAGCTCACGAACCAAGATACCACTGTATTCCTATAATGCAACCCCCCCCACAACATTTGCCCATAGTTTATATCTGTGTATCTCCAAGATGGAAATTCCCGTATCTATAAAAATGATATATCCATGACAAAATGGTAATATGTGCCAGAGGAAATTCTTCCTCAAGTCTTTTCTTATCCTCTCCCAAGTTTCTATGGGAAGAAAGATGTTAACTACCTTATACCTTTTCACAAACTGTCATCAAGTCTGTACTACATTTTAGGATCAACTCATTCCTGCCATTATTACACATGACCTAAGAAGGCCAAACTCATCAGGAATCTGACTAGCCAAGAATTCACGGTAGCTCAGGATAACACACTGAACCTTAGGAAGAGTTTTGTGCCATTGAAACCTGCAACAACACTGATAAATCTCTGCACAGTTCTTGGTGGAACAAGTACCTAGAACAAGGAGTCCTTATAGCCTCATCTCCAGGAATTTCTCTCCTCTTAACTGGCTAAAAGTATCAGAAGAACCCAATGGGTGCTAATAAAAATTACCTCTTTACTAGGCAATATTAAATGAATAATGATGCTATAAAATGGTAATAATTCCTGTCAGTTATTGAAATCCTACACTATCTGGTAAAAATAATCTTTAAGTTCCTGCACTGAAATTTCAATGAAGTAATAAAGTATTAAAAATACATACACATCTTTGTTCAGAACTTCTGAAAACTCAGACGGAGGAGATAATCAGGGATACACTCAAAATCCAACAAATGTGGCCAGGGAGATAGTTCAGCGGCACAGTGCCTGCCTGGCAAGCCCAAGGTCCTGAGTTTGATTCCCAATACCAAAAAAATAAAACAAAATGAAACAAAACAAAAAAAGCGCCCAAAATAAGGATGGTCAATTCAATCAAAATTCAAAGTACCTTAGATGACTAAAATATAGTACTAACTAAATTACAGAGTATCCATAAACAGAAGACTATGCTGTCATTAAGAATGCTTAAATGAATATTTAATCGCATGAGTAAATGTGCACTTACATTAAATGAAAAGCAGTGTGGTAACAATTCAGATACACCAAGACATACAGGGGAAAAAGGAGTGGAAGCATAAACAATTTTAAAAAGCTACCTATAAGTAACAGGTGTATATTTTCTTTGTTTTTCTGTATTTTCCAGATTTTCTGGATGCCAGTAGCTTTTGTCATCAGAAAGTTAGTTAAATGTATATAACAAAAACTTCCACCTCAAAGTTGGGTCTTACTTCAAAACGGGTTCAGGGGTGAGCATGGTGCAGTCGATCTCCAGGATCTGCTCCTCTTGAATAAAGTGCTGCCTCCAGGTCTGAATAATGTTGTTCTTCAAAGCACATCCCACTGGCCCAAAGTCATACAAGCCACTGACACCTATAAAACACACGAGGAAAATGTGTGCTTTGCTTGTCACACTGAATAAATGACAGCAAGACAAGAAAAAGTGATACTTCTAAGACCTTACAAACTCTCTAAAAAGGTCTTTAACGCCCACAATTCAAACCCCTTCTGAAGTAAAATTTTAAAAGTTTTTATTCCATTTACTATTCCTGTAAGTAGGATTAGCCTCAAATTAAAGACACTAAATATTCCCCACTATGCTTTTGCCCAGGAAACAATGAAAAAGTAGACAGCTTTCTGCCATAGAAAAAAGAAAATAATGTTACAGAAACTGATGACAATGATCTAAACTTTCAGCCCCTAGTCTTCTGCATTATTCTTGGGTATTTGAGACACTGTTTAAATCTCAAGAAGCTACTAACTCTTAAGAGATTTCCTTACCCGAATCAAAACCAACACTCAGTGGCAAAGTACTAAAACTCTTATTATTGTTGAAATGATCTCTGTTGAGTATGAAATGTATCGTTCTACATTTTAATCAATGAATTATATTGACGTGTAGCATTCAGAAAGTCGATTTATCCACTCACCCACTGAGAGTGTTTTCTACTGGCAGATGCCCATAAGGAATAATCCAAGGACTCTATTTTACCACCACCCTTGTGTAGAAGGAACAACAGAACCAGCCGGCACTACACAGTCCTCTACGGCTGCTAAGTCTCCAATACATTTTAAGAAGAGTGCGTAACTGTATAATTATACAAACACGTCCCATGCTTAATAGCTAGGTTCCCAATAATTTCTACATCCTAATGGGGAAAAAAAAGGAGTCTTCAAAAATAAACAGGGTGGACAAAAGTAAGAAGTACCACACCAAGCAGTACCTATAAACAAACAAAAGCAAAGTATCTACCCTCTGCATTATGTGCCTAATACAGTTACACACCAGATGGCTAGCCACGTGCTTGATCTAAAGCCACTAACACAACCATCCTTTCACCAACCCCCTACCTCCATAAATAGCAAAAGCTTGATCATAGAAAAACCTCCTCTTCAAGGTATCTTCCATTTTTGATCGGTCTATAATGTCATCTTTGGGCTGTAATGCCAGCTCCTGCAGAAGAGTGAATAAAAATGTGTAAATGGAAAAGTGAGCGGGACTCTAAACTTATACATCCGAGTTTAGTTCATTACTCAGCAGAATTCAATATAAAATTTATCAGACAAGATTTTGAGAAGCAAAAAAGTTAAAATTGAAGGCCTCAGTTTTCCATTCTTCGTGAGGCAGAAAACATACCTTTACTTAATTATGTAGGAAAGTATATAGTACTTTCTAAAATTACAGAACTAAGCTTATTTAGACACAGATAGTAAAAAGCAGTATCTGAATTTTTAGTGGATCACTGTAGTAAAATGGTGAGTTTACTTAAATGTGGTGAGTTAGCAGACAGGAGAAACAACAAAATCATAATTTCCAGGCCTAGGAGAATTCATAAAGAATTTCCTCCTAGGAAATCCTTGAGGTATATTATGACCAGGATGTGACACGGGTGGGATGGGAAGGCAGCAGGAGGAAATCATGGGTCAAGAGGGCTGCAAGGTAAGACGAAGTCATTCTTTTTTCTAATTAATTTTATTGGTACATTTTAGATATATATAATAACACTCATTTATGGAATTTATACATATACATAATATAGGTTGACTGCTTTTTCTTTTTTTCTGGAAAAAGCATTCTTAACAAAACAGATAAATCAAATGATACTTTTTCAGAAACTTTTGTAGACCTCTAAAAGAAATTTTAAATAAAGAAGAACAATTCTGTACCTACTTCAGCAGCCCATTTCACCATCCAAGTGCTCACCTTAGCTTCCAGAACTCTCTTCCGGGCTTTGAGCTCAGCTACTGCTCTGTCTACATCTACTTGAGGTGCTTTATCTTCTTTCAGCTTTCGCACAAGATCCCCCTAGCCAACAAAGAGAACTGACATTCAGGACTGGTTTCAGAAGTTAAGAAATGTTAGCAGTGTGTGGTGGGAAGGCCC
This sequence comes from Dinomys branickii, assembly GCA_004027595.1. Classification (NCBI taxonomy): domain Eukaryota; kingdom Metazoa; phylum Chordata; class Mammalia; order Rodentia; family Dinomyidae; genus Dinomys; species Dinomys branickii. Next base: position 127,525 of record PVLD010000510.1, on the reverse strand, counting down.
AGGTTGAGATGGGATCTTACTACCCTGCCTAAGCTGGTCTAGAACTCCTAGGCTCAAGTGATGCCCTGCCTCAGCCTTTTGAGTAGCTCAGACAATAGGGAGTGTGCCACTCCACCTGTCTGCGGAACGTGTTTTTAAGAGTGCCTCTAAAAAGGTATCGAAGTAATAATAATACAGTTCACATGTTTATTATGTGAGATGTCATCATAAATAACTGAAAGTCTCTGCCCTCAGCACTTACTATCTAGATAAATATACAGACCAGTTAACAAATAACTATACTCAAATAGTGAATTTCAGGAGTACAGGTGGGCAGAGATAGGGGAAGGTGGAAGAGGCATTTTGAAAAAGAACCACATAGATCATACGGAAATAAATCACAACTAAAAAAACTTATGGAATAGGTTCTAGAGTGGATCACACACAACTGAAGAAAGAACTAGTGATTGAGGGAAAGACCAATAGAAAGTAACCACCACAGTACAGAAGAGTAAAAAATGTGAGATAAAGAGACAGGAAAGAGTCCAAGATTTATCCAACCAGAATGTAGAAGCACAAAGAAAAATCATACGAAGCAATATTTTAAAACTTAATGACAAAATTTATTATTTGTGTTATTATTAAAATTTGTGTTATTAATAAAATTTTGTTATTAATAAAATTAATAAAACAAATTATTAATAAAAATAAAATAAAATGTTATTAATAAAATTAATTTTAAAAATTTTGTGTTATTAACAAAATTTGTGTTATTATTAAAACATAAAACAAAATTTCCAGACACGTAAGAAGCACAATGATGCTGCTTCCCACGTGTACTGAAAGCACTGGAAAATCTAAATACACAAAACAAAATCCACACTCAGACTCGGTTGTTTCAACAGAGCAGTCATTTGTCTCCAGTCCACAGGTACCTATGTTAGTATCAGACCTGGCTCCCAATTGCTCTAATTTGTGTTACTCCTCCCTCATTTTGTAAGCCTTATTTTACAACACAAAGCATCCCTAACTTGGGGCTTTTCCTACCCACTGCCTTCAGTGATCATCCCCTCACCTCAAAGGGCTCCCTGCACTGGGTGACATTTTCAGGACGCACTGCTAACTGCTCCAGCCTGGCAAGTGCTCCACAAGGACATTTTCCTCTTGAGGCTGTCTCGAACAGAGGCTGATCTCTCCCTTGTTCCTCAAGAGCTGTCGGTGGGACAGATGCTCTCCTTCCCTCCCTCTTCCTCCTCCCTCCTGCTAAGACCCGCACTTCCTTTGACGGGCCTCTCACCTCTTCCCCTTGCTGTTGTCATCTTCCAAGCTCCCACCTACTCCCTTCCCTCAAAGTAGTCCCCTATTCAACAGAATGTCTGGCTCGAGAGGTTAAAGAGGGGTTGGTCTATTTTTCTGAGCCTAGAACTTACATAATCAGAAGTATTTTCCTACAGTTTTATCACACTGAATTTTCAGGGATGCACATATGCAAATGACTTAAAAGAAAACTTAAGCTAATTTGCTCAGAATTTTACAACTAGGTGTTTATTCTTCAAGGGTAAAGCTTTTCATTATTTGAACAAACGAAACATATCACCAATGGCAATGCTGCTGGTATCTAAGCAACTATCACCATATACCTTGATCAGCACGTATTCATAGCAACTGCACTCACCATAAAACTATCTACAGGTACAAGCATCTGCTTAGTTGACCACAACTCCCAATGGAGTCCCACCCAGAAATTGCACACTGAAATACATATTACTTTATTATAAATGTACTCAAACTTACTTTTCATTCCTGTGATTATACTGCCAATCCTTATTCTATTTTACTGACCTTTCTAGCTAAAGCAACATCCCAGTCACCTTCTACCTTCACTTTATCTTCTTCATCAATACCTGAAATCACTGTATAGATACATTGGCTTATTTAATTTACATGCATCTTATGACAGCAGTGCTGGTATGTCAGTTCTGGCACTCACATGCTTGCTGATATCACAGCCTAAACCTAGCACCATACCAGATCCTCAGTATTCAGTAGTATCTATAGGTTTAGTGGTTCCTTCCCTTTCTCCATCTGTCAGGAAAGCCATCTTCTACCCCACTGGTGTTCCCTGACAGAGCTGTTGACAGAAGATAAGAGGCCTGCCCAAAAGAGCCTCTGTTGTGAAGAGTAACATGATCTCCCGCTGTCAGAAAGAAGTCTTCTCCTCAATGTCGTCACCCCTACCCCTAGGGTCAAGCGTGGGCACTCTCAACTCCCTCTATTTTCCCCCGGAGCTCTCAGAAGGCACTGGCAAGCAAGGCCATAAGCAAACAGGTAGCATGAACTTAAAATTCACTGCTCCGAATCACTTTGTTTTCAGAATTGGGCACACACATTCAAACACAGGCTGGCTATCACAGGAAGTGGTAAGAGAATGAGGATTCCAACATGAACTTCACCATCTCTGAAGTTCCAATAAGGAAAGAAAATAGTTGCATTTATCCTAAATAATGGAACAATTAAATTTATATAGGTCCAGTCCTTAGAAGAATTGGAAGTGACGAAAAGGACCGAAAGTATTTCAGGATTCCTATTTCTAATTATTGTTCATTTTTTTTCTTCACCACCTAACTGTATTTTGGGCATTTCTGTGTACAGTTAAATAAATGATGTGAAATATCAAGATCTCTAGATTACTCTTTAAGAAACATCAACTAGACGCTTAGCTTCTAGATAAATTCTTGCCACTAAGATGTATATTAGAGCCGGCTATGGTGGCCCAGGCCTGCAATCCCAGCACTCAGGAGGCTGAAGCAGGAGGATCTTCGAGGGTTTGAGGCCAGTCTGGGCTACAAATGACACCCTGTCTCAAAAAACTGAAAAAAAAAAAATTATTAGCGCTAACAACCTACACATAAAGGAGAATAGATAGTAGGTGAGAAAAACAACCCAAGGGCTCTTCCTCATGGACCCTTCACATATATGGTACAGTCAGTTGGCCACAAAAACAACCATTTTCTCACCTTCGTAAGATATTTGACTTTATATGTATGGCTAGAAGGTTCTTGTTAGGATTATAAATTCATCTCAGATTTCTAAATATTTCATAAGTACTTGACAAGAACATATTTTCATTTTCCATTTTTAGATTAAGCAGGAGTTTTAACAGGCATTCTTAGTTTAGAAAAAGCAGAGAAAAATCCGAAGCCTCTTCATGTGCAATCTTCTCATTACTAAGATTCTAGTTTTACTGTTCCCTCAATTACAGTAAAAAAAAATTTGAAATGCTGAAATACATATTGTTATCCACATATCTATCACGATATTATTGATTTAGAAAGTGCATTAGCATTTAAGACTCCCCCAAGAAATCATTTAAAAGATTTTCTACCATCTTACCCAATTCAGGAGACACAAAATTGTAAGTTCAAAATGTTATCAAACTGACAATCTTAAGAAAACAGGTGAGTTCCACACCAACAGTAGTGTGGCAGGGCCAGCACTGCAAGAGCCGGGAGTAGCGCTGCACTTTAGTAATCCCAACTACTCAAGATGAGACGAGAGTTCACAGATTCAAGCCAGCCTGGGCAACTTACTGAGACCCTTTCTCAAAATACAAAAAGGCCTGGGGATGTAACTCAATGGTAGAGCCCTTGCCTGGCATGCACAAGCCCGTGGGTCAGATTTCCCAGTTCTGTAAAAGAAAAAAGGAACCAGCATGCCAATGAGCAACAATTAGTTCAGAATAATACCGAGCACTCTTACTAAGAACTTGACACAAACTGCAGGCAGCACTGTCAACACCTTACATGAACTTCTATTTTACTGTTTAAAAATCCATTTCCATTGTGTGGGTGAAGAAGTTTGGCTACTGAAAGGTTAACTCGTTGGTCTAAGGTTACCAGCTAATGACAGCAATGCCAGGATGTGAACTCTGGAAATGTAATGTAAGTAACTGCACTCAGAATTAGGCTATCTTGCACCAGTAGTCAATCATCAATGCAAAAAAATAGGCATGATTGTAGCAAAAAGCAGGGGTATAAAGAAAGCCCACCTAGCAACTCCTCAGAACTTTTCCTAGCTTGACAATCATTAAGTGCCTCCTCAGATTTTCTTCTTAAATCCTTTTTGGTTCTATTTTTCTACAATAGTTACATTAGGAGGGCCTTAAACTCCATCCACCTAAATCATTTCTGAATTATATCTTCAGACCAGACAGTGCCACTGCCAGACCTCACCAAATCTCTACAGTATTTTCTGTCTGAACCTCCAGATCAGGTAAAAAGTCATTGTCACCGGTCCTCCTTGCACCCAGAGATATTAAGACACATTTCCTCAACCACTTAATCTCATGTAACATTTAGACAAAGCCAAAGGGAAAGAAAAGCAACTCACCTCAACAGTTAAATGCTAAAGGGAGATAAAATGTGATGGTTACAGAAATGTACCTTCTGGGGTACAGGCCAAAGGCAGTGATGAAGGCCAAAGGCAGAGTGCAGGAGATGGAAGAACAAATGGAAAATGAGAAAGCAGATACAGGGAGAACCCCTGGCTGTACAGGAAACAACAGGCCAGGGGAGGGGACTGTCCCAGACAGCAGCCCAAACCTATCTTCATATAAGTCAGATACTATGCCCCTCTAAACAGCAGCTCTAAAACTCTGTGGTCTCAAGACCCTGTTGTACTGTTAAAAATTGCTGAGGCCCCTTAAAGCTTTTGTTTATGTGAGCTATTGACAGTCACTTTTGTTTATGTGGGCACAGCCAGTTTGCAGCTTACCCATCGTTCAACTCACACATTTCTGACTGAATGACGGTAATACATTCACTAGAAACCACTTTGACTTTTGAGCTTCTATCTTCTCCCAGGCCAGAGCCCTTCTCATGATGCTGGGCCATGGTGAGCAGTGGTTCCTGGTCAGCCACATGATCCCTTAGGTAAACAGATACACTCCGCAGTGACAGTGCGCTGTAACGGCATACTGTTGCAAAAGAAGGATATTCTTCCACAGGTTAAAGGTATCACATTCTCAGCTTACATGTTCACCCTGTAATGGGTCTATGCAGATGCACCCCCACTGTAAGCAAAGGAGTGTACGTTTTAGAAATTACAATAGAAACTTCAAGCCTGGTGTGGTAGCACAAACGTATAATCCTAGCGCTCTGGGAAAATCAGGCAAGAGGACGGCAAAATCCACAGACTTGAAATCAGTCTTGGCCACTTAACTAGGTAAGAAAGATCTTCTCTCAAAACTGAAAAAAACAAAATTTAAAGACGGGCTTGAAATATACAGCTCAGTGTAATTCCCACACATACATACACAGAATTTTAAAATGTATTAATTCATTTAAAATAATAAAAGCTCAACATCCTAACAGACATAAAAGTTAAATTTTAAGGAAAATAAGTTTTTCAAAATAAGAAATATTGGAAAAACTTTTTCTAATTTTGCAAAGTAGTCTGTAACTTAACAGAAGACGCCTAGATGCTTCTCTCGCAATATGGTTATTTTGGATACAGTTCATCAAGAAAATCATAAACTGATGGAAAAGGGCGGAGAATTTTAAGCCTTTTCTGGCAATTGTGAATATTCTTTGATATTACAGCACAATTCCAACAAATAGTAGTTTTAATCTGAAAGTTATTTCTAACTCCAAAGCCGCATCACTGAACTTACTACTACATTAAACCCATGGATGTATCCTGGACTTTAAATGGATCTTATGCCAATGCTTCGCCTCTTGACATCACACATTCCTCATTTAGAAAATTGGCCAGATGAGTTATGCAGCTCTCCCAAACATTAACCCACTTAATATACATAGCCCAGATTTGTAAAAATCAATGCTCATCTTATTGAAGTCTTTAAACACTGGGGAGCTGCAAATCTGAAATTTAACCAATGAAAGTTTTTCAAGATTCTAAAATTTCCCTCCCAAAGGCTTGAATTTTATTTTGGAGCATAAATATTATCAGCTGGTTGTTTTCTATTTTATGTGACAGGCTCAATTCATTCAATTTCCTTATCAGCAAATTTATATGAAATGCACGTCACAAGCTAAAACAGTTGTTAAACACCTTAAAAATCCCTCCCTCGAGGTCTTCAACTGCACAAACTTCATAATGGAAAAATGTAAAATGGACTGAGAGGACTGTCTTCTTTCCCTATATGCAAATAAAGAGGTTTAAATAGATAAGCTTTAAATTTCTTCTGGCTGACACTGCCCTCTCACTATGATTCAAGTTGCAGGCAATTAAATAACTGATAAATGTATGGTCTTGGAAAATTATAAAAGAAGCCAAACTAAAGTACATAAATGAACTCACATAGTGAGGAAAATATCCTTAAAAGTACAAGAAAAAATTAACAAATCAAGATAAACAATACAGAAAATACACACATCAATACACTACACAGGAGCAGCGTGGAAAAGTTGTTCCACAATCTGCATTTACTGCAGTTAACTGGATCCAACCTTACTACCAGGGATGGACAATTTGCACTGCAGTTTCAAGCTAACGTGGCAGAGGGAGGGGTTTGGGTCGGTTTTTTTTCAAATTAGATGTATTCTCCCTTCTAAGGAAAGACATCAAAAAATCAAGTTAAGCCAAAGAAACCACACCTAATTTAATTCGGGGAGTGGAGGGAGAAAGAGAAGGAGCATTGTACTTAGATGCCAAAAGAGAGAAAAGCATTAAGCTCATAGTGAAATTTTTAAATACAATACTATTAAACCAGGCTCAAACTAGAGGGAAGCGGAGATTGCCAAGTGACAGAATTCACAGAATTTGCGGCAGCTACGCTCCAATGAATTATTTCCGAGAGGGTTCCACCCTCCACAGCTAGGGCAAAGGATTGCATCAGGCGCCAGTGCAGGAGAAACCCGTTCGGTGTTCACTACGAGCCGGTCCTGGATCTCCCGGGTCCTACTGCAGGCGTCTGGCGCTACCTCACTGATCTGAGAATCACCTGAAACACTTCCCTTGTCCTGTCGACAATGAGATCTCCACGCTGAGCTCTTGGAAAAGCTGGTCTATATAAAATCACCCTGAAACCTCTCCCTTCCGCAAAATCCAATTTCAAAATGTTCCATAACCAGGATGACTTCACCGAGTAACAGCACCTTCACAATTTCCCGGATTTACGAACTGAAAGCTCGCCCGTTCCAGATGGCCTTTTGAGAAGCCAGAAAAGATGACAGGGGCAAAGGACATTCTTACAGGAGGGGAGAAAAAAGTTCGACACCTTCCCAAACCCACGTTTCAACTTTTGTCCTCAGCCCATCATGCGGTTAACAAAGCACTGAAGCAAAGAAGATGAAAAGGAGCAAATCTCGCCCAAAGCATCCTGAAGATGAAAGAGTCTGACCGTCAGACAAGAGAACCGGCGGGCTCAGCTCGTCAGTGACCAGGGTCAGAATCGAGAACCTGGCCACCCAGGGTGCACAAAGAGCACAGCATAGCCTGGGAAACCCAAGTTCAGGTTATGCAGCGAGGACCCGAGAACACAGATCCCAGACCCGGGAGAAGGACCGGGAACGGAGGACAGATCGGGAGAGGACGCTGTCCCACCCGGATGAGAGAGCAGGAACAGGGAGGGAAGACGCGGGTCCGCCGTGGGAAGGTGGCCGACCCCGGGCTTGCGTCAAAGCAAGGGATGAAGGAAGCGGATGCCAGGGAGGACGAGCGGGGCAGCCGCGGAGCGAAGGCAGGGCGGGCGTCGGACGCGTGGCGCCGATACCTGCTGGCGCACGGCGAGCCTGAGCGGGGCCAGCACCTCCTCTGCCCCGGCGCCGTCCATGCTGCTCCGGGAAGCGGCGACAGGGACGGAGGTCGGGGCGCGGGCGGGCGCGCTGAGGGGCCGACGGGGCGCGAGCGAGGACCGGGCGGGAAGTCGGGGCGGCGGCGACAGCAGCAGCAGCGCGGCGCGGGCGGCTCTAAGCAGCGCCGGACACGGAGAGGGCATGAGCCGGCGGCCCAAGGCGGTCCAGAGGGAGGGGACGACGGAAGCGGCGCGCGGAGCCCAGCCCCAGCATGATGAAATCGCCGCGTACACGCCGCGGCGCGCGCGCAGCCGCACTTTCCCAACCCCGCGCCGCGGCGCCGGTCTGCAGCGGCTGATTCGACACCAAACCCGGAACCAGCCGGAGCGTTTTGGACGCCTGTGGTGCGCTGGAGGGCTGAGAGTTGGCGGATTTGCGCCAGAGCGCATCATGCCACCCCGGTAACGTGGCCATTCGAGCACAGCTCCTTTCTGGGACATGCGGACCTAGTCGCACTAGACCCTTCAAAGCGTAAGCGTTGTCCGCGAGCACTGAGGTTCGGCCAGCCCTCCCAAGCGCGCGCTTCTATTTGTGTTCTTAGACCCCCTGCGCCTCGGAAGGATTTGTAAACTTCGAAGGAGACAGCGACTTAAGACTGCTTGTTCGTCAAGCTCAGACGTCCCTCGATTGTTACCAGAATTAAGGTCCTGGCTGCTCAGGATGCCAACTCGAAAGACAAGAAAAAGGGGCCAGAAAAGTGACTCTTATTTGAAAAGACTGCTCAAAGCGTTGATAGGGGACTCCTGTTACAAAGCCCTTCTAGCCGAAGAGCTGTAGGGGTTTCTGATGGGCGTTACCAGACTGGTCGGTACCCTTTCACAGTGAGTGGACCCGGTGCATGATCAGTGGCCTGAGATGCCTGTCAGTTCTACAGTTGTGAAGAATAAAAATCATTATTTCTTCGGGCTGTTTTTGTCTGATTACAATGGATAGGCTAGAGGATGGGATAGCTGCCCCAGACTCTTCTGTATATTGCCAAATACTGTAATGAGCACTGCGTGTAGTGACTGAAAGCAACCTTAATGTTCGGTTGCAGGATGAAACCCCAAAGTCACTGGCTTGCCCAGCTCACATCGCATATCTATGGCCTGCCCATAGATGAGAAAAAAAGAACAGTGAAGCGTTAGTGGAACTGAAGAAAACCCTGAATAAACCCCTTAGCTTCACTTGCTTTTAGTGACTTGCCCTTACCAACAATTTTAAGTAAGTTCTTTTTCAGGAACTAGGAGGTAGCTCAAACCAGTGGAAACCACCAGCCCTTCGCTTGAGCCTGCACAGGAGAAAATGGCCTGCTGCTCCACAAGAGATACTTTGTATTCTTCCGTGGCGGCCCCAAATGCCTTACAACAGGCCAGCCTACATCAAGCACCCCATGGCCACCCTGGGAGATACTTCTTTGGCTGCAGCGGGATTGAGAGTAGCCCTGTCTGGGACAATTCTACCCAACGCCTCCAGATGACTGCCCCTCTGCAGACATCCTCAGTTAGGTGTTCCAAGAGCCACTGCTCCTACCCAAAGTCAAACAAAGTCTGGCCCTGCTTGTGCTCAGGTTTGCTTTTTTTCTTTTATAAGCAACCTCCCCATTCACTTAGTAGCTCAGCCGGTGTGCTGCTCCTCCTTCTGCTGTGACATAAGTCCTAATAAAGCTTCTCCTGAACAGCATGTTCTTACCTTCTCATGAACATTCTGCTCTGTCTCCAGTGGAGCAAGCTGAGTGGATACACTAAAAGCTGGTGACATCAAGGCCCCCCTGAGAGGGCTCAGAAGAGGGTAGACAATGTCCCATTGTCAGCAGGCTCAAGCACTAGCTCATGTCTGATTTCCATCTTGAGGCTAAGAATCCATATTAGTCAGTGACACCAGTGTCCAGTGGGTGACATTTTGACCCCCACTGGACACTTTTTGGCTCTCTGAGGAGAGCCAAAAACTCTACTTTCACGGTATGTTAATGCTGCCATTTTTGAACATATGTCCTGTGAAGAGCAATGAATTTCGATTGTACATACAGACCAGCAACTACTTCAGTTTTTCTTACCACCAGATTTCCTCACACTTCACATCATTATGAATAATCCCAAGCCCTATCCTCAGGGAGATGGACTTGAGACTTTCTCATCTCTAAACAATTGGTCAACTTGGAAGAAAATTCATGTGTAAAACTTGTTCCAGTGATTAGCGTGACATACAGCAGGTAAAATGGGGCTTCTTTGGTTGATTTTGACAAGCTAGTCAGGAGACAAGTCCACATGGACCTTTAGCCAGTGGCTTATGAGCCCCTTCCCCTGGTATTGAAAGCTTGTGGATAAGTCCAAGAAGCTGAGCTGGGGATATAGCTCAGTGGCATAATTGCCTGCCTGGCAATCACAAGGTCCTCAGTTCAATACCTGATACAAAAAAAAAAAAATAGTTCACGGAGCTGACTGGATTTCTTGCCCCAGGAACTGTCCCTGGGACTGACTCAGCACAATCAACCTTCAGTAGTATATGATTTCACCTTTGCAATACAGAAGCAGCTCCCAGGTTTGGAAGGCATCTATTCAATGAGTAACTGTATTATATGTAACCAGATTCTTTGTTTTGTCTTCCTATCGATTGGACCTTCATTTGTGAGGACTTGGTTCCAGGATGCCTAGTATTTGGCTTGTGAAAGGAACCTTGGTTTGGCCTCCATTCTAAGGCTCCAAATTCCCAATATTAAGGAAGAATTAGGGGATCTCTGCCAACAGTCATTGTTTTTGTTTTGTCTGGTTGCAGAGATCTAGGACCAGCTGCAGTGTAAGTATTCTTAGTTTTTAACCCCATACTGTATTGTCATATTTATGGTGCAGCTAGAACTCCCCATCCCTGTGATCTGATGGAGGTCACTCCAAATTCCACTATGAGATGAAGTGAGAACATTACACAATGGCAGCAATAAGATGCTCCAAAGCTTCACAGAAATAATGTACCATAATGAAATTCCCAAGTGGAAATGAAAGTTCAAAGATTAATTTACCCTTTCAAGACAAAAAGAGATTTTCAGAGCCAGTTTTCTCCTATCTGAGTTTCTTTATGAAGGGAGAGTTACTGGGGATCCGAGCCTAGGATTCTCTACCACTGAGCTGCATCCCCATTCATCTATTCATTCAGTCATTTTTGAGACAAGATCTCACTAGGTTGTCCAGGTTGGGCTCAACTTGCAATCCTCCTGCCTCAGCCTCCTGAGTAGCCACTGCCCCCACTTTCCTCAATTCCTTATTCTAAGCAGGAGGATGTCTCAGTGTTAAGACCAAGCAGAGGCTCTTTCAACAACCCTCAGCCAAGGCTACCTCTATTGGGAAGGTGTACTATCCACAAGGTGAAGAAGCTGAACATGAGTCTCATATGCCATTTATTATGCAGAGTTCATAAGGTACCAAAGATAATCACAGGTCTGGCTTCATGTCTACAAACTCAGAAGCAAATCAACCCCCATCCTCACAGCTATTACATGGCTAAAATGTAGTTCAAGAACCTGCTGGGGAAGGTTATCACAGCGGAGTAAGGAGGGCTGATGGAAGTCATCGTGGCTGCACACGGAGCTGGACCTCGGGGCTCTATTTCCCTCTGATGTTCTTTCCCTCTTCTTTCTAAAATTTCTAACAGTTCAATCTGCTCCTTAGAGTGGCCATTTTCTTTAACACATGGTGTTAGTCAGCTTTCCATTGCTGTAACAAAATACCCGAGGAAGTCCATTTAAAGAGAGGAAATTTATTTTGGCTCATGGTTTCAGAGGTGTCAGTCCGTGGTAATCCAGGTCCACTGCCCTTAGGCCTGGAGTGAGGCAGAAGCATGGTGGAAAGTTGTGGCAGAAGAAGATTACTCATGTTCTGGCAGCCAGGAAGCATAGAGAGAGGAAAAGAAGCTGGGGAGGGGTGCTGGGGACAAGATGTACCACATCCTCAATTACCTGTATCAGCCAGTTAAGCGCTGCCTCCTAATAAGCCCATTGAGCTATGAACTCATGAGTGCATTAATTCACTTGGTGAAGTTAGAGTCTTTCTGATCCAATCACATCCCCAAAACCCATCGGCTACCACCTGTGCCTTCAATACAGTGAGCCTTTGGGGGAAATTTTAGACAGCAACCATAACACACATTTGCTGACTCTGAGTGAGTAGCACTTTTCTCTTTACCTTCCCCTTTGTCCTTTGTTCATATATTTTTTCTTACATTCTCCACTAGTTTATCCTTTAAGGTATCATATAGAGAATAATTGAAATTAGGGAGTGCTAGGATTATTCAGGGGTTTGAGAGGGTCAGTGATGGGTATTGAATTCAGGGTTTTGTAAATCCTAGGCAAGCATTCTACCAGTGTGCTACATCTCCAGCCCTTGTTTAATATTATTTTTGAGATAGGGTCTTGCTAAATTGCTCAGGCTGACCCCAAACCTGGAATCCTTCTGCCTCGTCTTCCACAGAGGGTGGGGTTACAGGCTTGTGCCGCCGCATCAAGCCCGGAGCATCTTTTCTCTTGTTCCCATTCACTAGATGACCCTAACTAGAGATACAAGGACCAGGCTTTCAGAAGGTGGCTAGTGTTAGACTGGATCCTCTGAGTGCAGATGCCAAGACAGAAGTGCTGGGCAATGACAGCGGGGGTGGGCTCTGTGAAAGGAGCGAGGGAGGAAGCCAGAAAAGGCCGGGGAGAACAACCGGGCCACAGTGCCCATCTGCCCTGAGTGAAGCAGTCAGGAAGAGATGGTCTGCCCTGAGCGAAGGGAACAGGGGCGGCAAATACTAGCATGCCACATGGTCTAAGGAAGGTTCAGCAAGAGCTTTGGGGAGTTCTTGAACTGAAGTGGGCAAAACAAAGATCTCCAGGCCCCAGTGTCTGCCACATGCAGACCCAGCAGGCAGCAGCCTGTGGCAAGCACCCTCTTGGACCTCACAGAGCAGCCCAGGGCCCTGGGGTCTGTAGGATGCGGGAGACGGGCCACCCATCAGATCCACGGCTAACCCAGGCTTGGCCTTCACTTGTTGTCACCCTTTCCTGGTCTTTCACATCCTCACCGTGGAATGTGATGGTGTTTGAGTCCACCGCTTCCCAGCCTTGCCCGTGGGGCTATGAGTGCCAGCACCGCATGCTTTCCTTTCTGCCAGCTAGATGCCCTGTGCTCATGTTGGCAGAACCCCTGAGTCGCTGGAGGACCACAAGGAGCAGAGCACGTTGTGTCTCCTCTGTCCAATAAGCTGTTTCAACAGTTCAGCTGAGGAAACAGTGATTGTGCATTGCCTTCACACTGCTGGATGCTTGGGTTTACCAGCTGGCTCTGTCCACTTCCCTGACCTACAGCACCATCATGGCTGGGCCTGAGGCAGACAGCTCGACCATGAAACTCCATCTGGAGCACAGGAGGAGGAGGGAAGGTATAAAGAGAACTGGATTTACAAAAGTGCCATTTATACAAGTCTTCCTAGAAATGCGGAAGGAGGCAAAGCCAGGGTCACCCACACAGCCTGGTGGGGGTCACCTCAGCATGTGGGCTGATCTGTGGGTAAAGACGGCACTTCTCTAGGTCAGAAGGTCAGTGTCTGTGAGAAGGCAGGTGCCACCCTCCTGCGCCCTCCCCTTCTCCAGCCTGTGCTCTGGGCTGGGCTATGTGCCACCCATCCACGAGTCCAGCCTGTTCTTCCAGCCCACACCTCCAGGATGTCACCAGGATGCTAAGCAACATTCCCCAGGCCCTGGCATGCAGAGAAGGCAGCCCATTTCTAGTTCGGTCCCCTAATCTAGCCCTCTCTGTGACCTTGAACAAGGCCTTTCACTACTCTGGTCTCAGTGTCCCCATCTGAACAAGGACGGGAGCTGCGCCAGCTGGCCTCTTGCCCTCTCCTTCTCTGTGAGTGAACTCGTGAACCGAGGAGACAAAACCTGTGTCCGCAAAGGACTGCTGGTTTCACTCTGTCCAGCAGAGGGAGAAGCTGCCCACAAACTAGCGGCTTGGCCAAACCAACTGTGATGTTGCCGCGTGCAGGCTCTGCCCCTAGAGGCCTCAGTCCCCGCAGAAAACTCTTCAAGAGACGCTGCCCAAGAGAAGAGCCTCAAAAACATGGCAAGTCCCTCTGTATTTCCCTTTGTATCTGACCTAGGACACTCCGGGCTCCCTGCCCCTATTCTGCAGAGAGGAGCCAAGTTCGTCGCGTCAGTGCTGCTCTATCCTGCCCGGTTTGATGGGAAAGCGAGGAAGGCAAAGTGCGCCAAGCCAGAGAAGTAAATAGACAGTATCCTCAGTGAGGTGTGACGCCTAGGTTGAGGAATCTCCAGACTCAAGGGTCCCAGACTCCCAGTTAAAATTTGAGCTGCCCCCCAGTCCTCTCCCCAACCTTAGAAAATGCTACAGTCCGGGCAGAGCATGATGTTGTTTGGCAATGTTCTTTGCTGATGCAACTAATGAAATGCTCATGTCCTTCCAAGAAGAGTGAAACGTGGACACAGGCAGAGGGACGAGTCCTGTGCAGATGGTGGCAGAGAGTGGGATGAGGATGCCACCCCTACCCCAAGGCAATGCCTAGGGTGACCAGGGCTAGAGGTGTCCTCCCCTGGGAGCCTCTGCACCAGCACAAGTCTGCAGCACTGACCTTGGACTTCTCCCCTCCAGAGCCAGGAGACAGAGAGTTCTGCGGTGAAATCACCTGCATTCCACTCTGTTCCTGACAGCCACTGACCTGGCTGAAGGCTACCTCTACAGGGGATTTTGTTGGGACAGCACAGGGTTGATTGTTGCTGCTGCTGGTTCCCAGTTTTGATTTGCATGGCTTCATCCTGACCCACCACCACCACCAATGACTCCATTCCCCCGCTCCCAGAGGCACTGAGTTCTGCCCGTGCTCCATCTCCCCAGGAGTGGCTCCTCAGCCTCCTCCCAAACTCCTCCAGGATGAGCTGTTCATTTCCTCTGCAGGTTTCCTGGCCACACAGAGCAACTCTGATTCAGAAAACATTCTTGGCCTTGGGTAAAGACCTGCCTGGCCACAGCTTTGCGCCCTGTGTCTTGCTCCCTAGTCCAGCCCCACACAGAAGCCCTCTGACCCTTCCACCCCTAGATATTTACACACAGGAGACTGACATCCTCCATGGTCTGCAGTCCCAGCTCACTCAAATGATTCTCACTGGTGTCACTTCCTAACCATCTCCTGACTTGAACAAGTTCCAGTTTGTGAAACTCCCACTTGTGCTTTAGAAACCAGGGCTGGGTCCAGTGTACCTGGTATACATTTTAACCACAGTCAAGAAAGCAAAATAATCACATCCCTCATTCTAAACTCAATACCTCTGTTACCACTGCATCTTGGGGAGAAGGACTGGACGTGATGAATGCTTTGGCCAACAAGGACACTTCCACAGATTCAGGGATATAGTATGAAAATGATAAACTGCCTGCTGGGGAAAAGAGTAGTACCCACCTAGAATATTGCCACGACCTGTGCAGCCAGTGGGGTCCTGAGAGGGGGTGACGGGAGATTAAGGAAAAAACAAGACACAGTAAAAAGCTGGGACTGAGTGGGACCCAACCTCTCTGATGGAGAGGCAGCAACACCCCCGGATGGTCTCTGTCTTCATTTATACACAGCAAAAGGAGGGGAACTCACAAGTGGGCCAAAAGTGCAGGACCTCAGTGTTTTGCTGAGAACACGAAAACAAAACACTCTCAGAGCTCTCTGTGCTGCAGTCCACAGGGAAGAACACCAAGGCCGGACACCTACTGGACTGGCCTTGCTGCAGTCCCAACAGCTTGTTCACGTGGCTCACCTCTGGAGCACCTCTGGTGCTCTGTGTTCCTGGGGCTGGCCTTGCTCCACAGCTGAGGACCCCTGGCTCCAACCCCAATTAACTAAATAAAGACTGTAGCTGCAGGCATCTCACTCCTGTGGTAGACGTCAACCCAGAGATAAGATGATCTCCTAATTAACATTATTTACTACTTGGGGAAGTTTTGTACTGATTCCTGCTCAGATTTCTGAGCTTTCCTCAGTATCTCCTTTGTTTGAAAACCAAACCAGGAGATAAGATAAATAGGGGCCACCCAGAGAAGTTCTTTGTCTCAGCCCCCAGAGAATCTCAAATTCTGCTAGAGGATTTTGATCATCCTGGAGTTCTAAAGCCATACCACTCATCTCTTCTATTTAAAACTTCACCATCCACTTGTTTGGGAAATTGCGGGCCTGATCAGTCCATGATGTCTTCTGTCAGCAGGGGTTCCTGGAGGCAAAGGAGAGCCTGTTGAGGCCAAAACAGTTTATGGGAGGAGGAGACAACAGGAGGACTCACAGCCAAGGGAACCCAAGGAAGGGCTGAAGAATATTCAGGCCAAGAGAGCTCTGCATGGCCAAGATACAGCATGGTGAACAGCCAGAAACAGTGCTTCACTACAAGTAACACAGCATGAGAAACAGATGCCCAACACACAGTGCTCTGACTCTGTCAGTTAGAGAAAAACCCAGTGGGAAGGTCCAGGTGGGGCACACACCAAGTGGGTACCTGCAGCTGCTTCAAGCTGTGAGCTTCCCTGGGCTCTTGCCTGAGTTCAAAGTGGCTAGCACGGTGTGGTGGCACTTGGGAGGCTGGGGCAGCAGGATAACTGCAGGTTTGAGGCCAGCCTGGGCTATACAGTGAGCTCAAGTCCATCCTGAACTACATAGCAAAACTCTCTCTCAAAAAAAAAAAAAATGGCTAGTGACTCAGTACACAGACTCACCTTTCAGACAAAAAAGATGGGGATGGGACATTGTGCCTTTCTCTTCAGGGGCCTTCCCAGAAGCCTCACTTGATTGCTGTGACCTGTGTCTCATTCCCCAGACTGGACCATGTCATCTGATTGTTAATTTTATGTGTCAGGTTGGTTGGGCCTTTGTACCCATCTATTTGGTCCTATACATCTGAATGTTGCTGTGAGAGTATTTTTAGATCAAATTAGGATTTAAGTCAGTAGATTTTGAGTAAAGCAGATACTCTGCATAATGTAGGGGGGCCTTGCCCCATCAGTGGAAGGCCTTAGTAACAGGACTGAACTTTCTGAGGAGAAAGAAATCCTCACTATGTTTGGCCTTGAAACTCCAGCTGCAACACAACTTCTCCCTAGTCTCCAGCCTACCAGGCTGCCCTGTGATTGTGCATTCTGGGCCCCTACAAACACAAGAGATGGTTCTTTAAAACCTCTCTCATTCTCTCTCTGTCTCTCTCTCTCTCCATCTGTCTCTCTGGCTCTGTCTCTCTGGCTGTGTCTCTGCACACACACACACACACACACACACACACACACACATGGCCTCTTGATTCTATTTATCTGGAAAACTCTGAAAAATACATATAGGAAAAAATATTTAACTGTGCACACTTCTCCCCATCCAAATGAAAGCAGGGATCTGCAGGAGAAAAAGAAAAGTATATCCAGTAGGCATGCATCAGTCCTTGCTATATGCAAGAGGCCCCTTGTGACCAGAGACGGTGCACTGGCCCCCACTGCCATGCCTTAGCTGACCTACTCACTGCATTGCTGGACAATAATCTCTCAACTTCTAGGAGCCTGGCCCCTGTGTGCTGTCCTTTGAGAATGAGGCCATCCCTAGCTGTTCTGCTGCCTAAAGGGGAAATCTTGATCAATATCTGTGGTACTAATCTTTTTGTGATTTTAGAATCATGTCTCTAGGATGAATTTCAATCAGTGGTATGACTGGAACAAATGGAGTTGAAATGTTAAACATGTGGGCCCATTTTTCCAATAAGGAAATGATACCGTTTGCCTTTTGATTTTTTCATTAGAGAACAGCACATAGCTGGGTTTGGTGGCACATACTTATAATCCTAGCTACTCAGAGGTTGCAATAGGAGGATTGAGATTTGAGATTAGGCTAAACAACTGACACCCAGTCTCAAAATGGGCTTAGCACTCCCTGGGTTCAAACCCCAGTATGGCAACTCTACCCCATACTTTCTCTTTGCTTCAAAGCTGTCATACAATAAACAGGCTCCTGCCATAGTCTTCTGCCTTACCACATTCTCAGTGTTACAGCGCCATGTGGCCATGAACTGATACCTCAGAAACCGTGAGCCAGAAGAAACCTTTTCTCTTTTACATTGGTCATCTCTGGTATTTTGTCACAGTCATAGAAAGATAAGATTAAGATGAGTAGCTAAACAACTTAGTATGTGACTAAAGTAGTATGATGGTTTCAATAAAACTTCATTTCAAAAACAGATAGTGTGTCAGATTTGACTTGCTGGCTATGGTTTGCAAATCTCTGTCTTATGGTAGCAGCAGGCAAGGAGATGGAAAAAGTAGTGCACAGAGGGAAGAAAAAACTGGCATCTGAGATAAGAGGATGGTAGACAAGTCCTTTAAGTCTTCCAGGCATGGGAAAAAAAGAAACTATTTAAAATTACTCCACAGTGTACCTGTCCAGGAGAAGGATGGACGAGTGTGTTAGCTGGAAAAGCATCTCTGCTGTCTCAGGTTTGGCGGGGCATCCATCCTGCCGGACTCAGCAGAGGCTGCTGGCCAAACGCCAGCATGGGATCAGCTGAATGCCATTTTTCACCCAAAAAACAGCAGGTGCAGTAGCACTCTCAGCACCATGGCAACCAGAGCCCGTTCTTCTCTATGAGCTGGATCAGGGCAGGGAGGGCCTCCCTTCAGGCACGGATGCATCAGTGTGCACTGAGTTCCTTTCGAGGCCAGGCCCTTAGCTGAGTGTTTGGAATACAAAGAGGCCGAAGCTCAAGTCCCTGCTTTTAGGAAGCTCACAAGCCGAAGGGAGAGACAGACGTGCCCAGCAAACAGTGCAATATGTGAACAAGCGACAGTGCACCCGGAGTGCTGGGGAGCATCTCCTCCTCTTCAAGAGCAAGGAACTGACCCCTTGGCCCTCTCTGCAGAGCAGAGCACGAGCTGAATTTTGGGGAATCAACCAGACTTAGCCAAGAGGCTGCTCTAGGGAAGAGCTGAGAAAGTAGAGATGCTTGAAAGCATGGAAGCTCTGGGGAACGGCCAGTGTGCCCACAATACGGGGTCTCCGGGTCCAGAGACAGACGAGCATTGAGAGGCACCCAGGGCCAAGTCATCCCAGGCATTTGGCGACACTGTTACTCCCTTCCTTCTTAATTTAAAAAGTCTTCTTTTAACCTCTTAATATTACGAAGCCA
The DNA here is from genome assembly GCA_004027595.1 of Dinomys branickii. NCBI lineage: Eukaryota > Metazoa > Chordata > Mammalia > Rodentia > Dinomyidae > Dinomys > Dinomys branickii. The sequence continues at coordinate 108,568 of PVLD010000510.1, read as the reverse complement.
CCATCTCCTGAGGTCTCCTGGCTGCTTTTTCTCTCTCTTCTGGGTTGTGCCCTCCCTGCACCACACTCCCGCAGCACAGTGCTCTCCACGGGTACCTTAGGAGCCTTCCCGCTTCCATTTCCATCTCTGCTGCACTTTACATATTGCCCTCAATGTGTTTGTTTTGCAACTAAGGAGCACTGAGCTTGGGTGTGTGCCGTTCTGTAGTAAGCAGTGAGCAAGCCTGCTCTCTACCTGGGGCAGGAGGTTGTTGCTTCAGCAGGATGGTCCTTTGCAAACACAACTGTGAGAAATGGCCCTGGCCAGGAGCAGTCCGAACTTCATCCCCAGAAAGAGCACTCAGAGACAAAGTGGCTGTGGCAGAAGGGTGTTCTACCTCATTTATCCTGTTCCCCGAGAAAACCATGGCTAATGTACTGAGTTATGTCGACAGTGTTACTGGGTCCCTGCAGCCTTGGTTGCCGTATATGACACAACCCCAGGCCAGCTGGGCATCCAGAGAAACACATGAGGGAAGCCTGCACAATTTGGTTTTCATGTGTGTGCTCATCTGTGACCTGAATGAGGAAGGAGGAAGGTTATATGTCAGTGCTTGGGGCTGAGGCAAGCATGTGCCCTTCCAAGTTTGATCCATAGGAAAGAAGAGCTGCCAGCAGCAGCAGCAGCAGCAGCAGCAGACAGAGCTCTGTTCAGGGCCTGAGTGACCAGGTGGGATGCTCCAGCACTGCTACATGGACAGTAGCACAGGACTTGCCCCTCACTTCTTCCAGAGCTCCCTGTCCCAGGAGCAGGGGCTGATGGAAAGAGGTCTTCCTCTGGCACCATTTCCATGGAAACCAGCCCTGACTGATTCACGTGTACCTCTTGCTTTCCTTTGTCCTTGCACCTCCCGCATGGCCTTGAAGTAATCAGTTATCCCAGAGCCAGCCCTTGCCACTCCTGACCACGTCCACCTGTGGTACAAGATTGGCCTGGAAACATTGAAGACCCAGTTATGCGATTACGTGGTTGAATGATTAAGCAAAGAAGAATGTGATGTGTGCCACAGGGTCAAAAAAGGAGCAGACTATCTAGATTCTGCATAGATGGGGCCACTTTGGAGACTTCCTGTTCCTCAGGGACCCTACAGCAGGTGACTCAGGTCCAGTCATCTTGGACTCTCATTCCAATTCAAACTTCTTGGAAAGAGAAACTCACTCTGCAGTTCATTAATAGGAGAAAAGGATCAGAGGTTTAGTTCAGTGGTCAAGCGCTTGCCTGGCATTCACAAAATACTGGGTTTGAATCTCAGCACCAAAAAAATACTAAATAATAATAATCCAAGGGAAGAATTAAGCTATATCAGTTGCTGTGATGACTAATCTTGATTGTCAGCTTCACTGGCTTGAGAGACGCCTAGCAGATTAGCAGAACACGCTTCTGGGTGTCTTTTGGCGGTTCCTGCAGACCTGACCTTGGACACTACATCTGGTCCCTGGACTCTCTCTCTCCGGCTCTTCTCCTCTGCTTTGCTTCCTGTAAATTGAGCAGGTCTCCTCCACCTCACCCTCCTGCACAATGTTTCTGCCTTGACGCCAGCAGGCTGTGACCTAAACCCTCTGAAACTGGGAGCTGAAAGAGACCTTTTCTCCGTCCAGTTGCATAACGTTAGGTATTTTGTCCCAGCAAGGAAAGATGACCGATGCAGCTGCTGAGGACAAATGTCTTCTATTCTGGCTTTGGTTTTGTAGAAGATACACTAGGCAGTATTGTGCGGGGCCCATCCTCTCTGGAGAAGGCCTGGACAGTTTCACTGACTCAAAGTGAAGAACAAAGAAACCAAATGGCGAGGGTGATCATCAGTCAGCCTGCATTCTTTATCAGTAGGGAAAAACAGTCACTTTCTGCACATGCATCTTAATTTAAAAATATATCTCTTCAGAAATGTCTATTTCCTTATATAACCTCTTTGTATCATCCAGGTTACCCTGCCTCTGGGGTTTTCAGTTACTTTCTGAAAATGTCTCAAGTCAAGGATACCACTCCTGTTCTAGGTGCTCCAGGGAGATGCTGTGTGGAAACCTGTCTAAAGCCAGCTCAGGAGTCTCCAAGGAGTTCAGCTGGGGAGAAATTGGAGAGGGTTCAAGTCATTGGGTAAAGGGATTAGACTTAAGTGAGGAAAGAGAATTCTCGACAAAAAAAATGTATGCTTAGTTACACAGAGAAACTAAAATCTGAAGCAATTGCCTGTGAGATTTTGTACAGAAAATAAGAATTGACTACCTAATGTGTGTCAAATGATGTGTTTAATGTTAAAAGTCCCAAAATAGATAGGACATAGGGCAAACCTATGAGCTGGCAATGAGCTGGAGCTCATTGAGCAATGGAAACAGTGTTTGAAGGTTTCAGGGAAGTTGTCAAGAACTAAGATTAACAATCTACTGCATTTTAATTACCTTTTTATGATTATAAAAACAGTGCTACGGGCTGGAGATATAGCTAAAGCGCCTGCCAGGCAAGCATAAGGTCCTGAGTCCAATTCCTGGTACCCCCCATAAAAACAGTGCCTAAGAGCTGATGGCGTAGCTCAGAAGTATAGAGTACTTACTTAGCGTCACTGATCTCTAGTACCACAAAACCAAAATTAAAAGTGCTTGTTGAAGAATTTGCAAAACAAAAAAATTGAAGCTCATCTCTGATCCTGCTACTAGAAATAACTACTGCTGACAATTTTTATCTCTGTGTAAGTCTACATGCTTGTGAGGATGAGCACTAACGCTGATTTCATACACAGTGTTTATGTGCCAGGGACTATGTGCTCATTTAATCTCCGTGTTGGCCCTATTAGCAGCCACTACTCATTCTATAGATGCAGAATCCAAGGCTTTAAAGGTTAATCTGCCCAAAGCCTCTTAGCTAGTGAGTAGCAGAGGTTATACTCATTCAAGGTCTGTTTTATTCTCAAGCTTTCGCGGGCCCAGGGGTGAGAAGAGCAAGCAGCAAAGAGGGAGAGAGAGGGGGGGAGATGGGGAGGGAGGGAGGGAGAAGAGCAAGGGAGGGAAGGAAGGGAAAGAAACATGAAGCTCAGGTCTCTTTGGGACTCTGTAACTGCAGTGGGAAAGGGGGGAAAGTACGCTTTGTCACACTGGGAGGAGGACTCGAATTCTTTCTCATACCCCGGGGAGGTTTGCGGGGGAGGGGGGCGGGGGGGGATGTGGGGGGGTGCTAATGTAGTGCTGCCACCTGGTGGACATGATGGTATAGAACAGTGGGTCCTGCAAACCCTTAGAGCCCTTGGGAAGGAGTGGAAAAAAAAAAAAAAAGAGAGAGAAATTTGCAAGAGTTAGGCCCAGCGAGGTGGCACAAGCCTGAATCCCAGCACTCAACTCGGCAGGCTGAGGCAAGAGGATCGTTTCCAGTTCGAGGCCAGCCTGGGCTACAAAAATGAGCTCAAGGCCAGCCTGAAGAGCATAGCGAGACCCTGTCTCAAAAAGACAAAAAAAAAAAAAGGAAAAGAGTAGCAAGTCTTGTATTAGTAGGAATGAGAGTTATAACCTTTATTGTGATTCCTCTCTCTTCTTCCTCCTCATCCCCTCCCCCCCTCTTTTTCTGGATTGAACTCAGGGCCTTTCTTTCACACACTAAACAAGAGCTCTACCACTGAGCTAGATGGAAACATGTTTTCCCCTATGCTTTGTTATGACATTACCACTGAGGTCCACTAAATACTAAATTCTTAGTATTGACAACCAAGTTATATACTTCGGTCATTTTATGAGTTATTTGATCAGTGTCCAAAATCTACAAAAAGGCACAGAGATCGAAAAGTACCCTCTGATAGACTTGTGCATTTCACCCTTGCCTGGGATGAGAGGACATCAGTTATCTCAATACAAGTGACAGAAACAATGTCTTCCTTCCTGTGTACATTGACAACTTGACTCAGTTCTCTGTTCTTTTTTTTTTTTCTTTTTTGAGACAGGGTCTCACTATGTCATTCAGGTTGGCCTCGAGCTCACTTTGTAGCCCAAACTGACCTCGAACTTCCAATGACCGTCCTGCCTCAGCCGCCCAAGTGCTGGGATTACAGGAGTGAGCCACCACGCCCGACTCTCAGTTCTCTACGTTATTCCCTTATTTAACATAGCTGAGGGTTATGAGTCATTGTTTTATCAGTGAGATTCCTTTTAAGTTTAAAATTAAGAAGTTCGTGTCAGGCAGATGAAAACACTCATTCTAAAGATTTTGTGATCTGGATCCTCTGTCAAAGAAAGATGAAAAGTTCTGCCCAGGATATCCATGGGATTAGATACATGCTGTAGAACATAAATACTTAATTTAGCATTTTGAAGAGTCTGTATCCCTCACGAAACACTAGGAGGAATAGCAGGATGGACAGTGTCTGAACAGGTGTGCGTTTTTCTGGGGAGAGAGTGTAGGGCTTCTATCAGCTTTTTTCCCCCACAATCAGCCTCTTCAAATGGTCAATAACCCAAAGAGAAGGTTCAAAACCATTCCCTGGGGTGCTTGGGAAGGCCCTTGAAATCATGGGCCTTCTAATGTTAAACAATATCACTTGATCTATTAATATTTACGATTGAAACTGTTAGCAAACTTATATGAAACAATTCATTTTTATGAAACCATTTGGATTGACAGAGCCTGGCTAAGAGATCATACTACTGACATAGGGCGCAGTCTGAAGCTTTCAGGAAGACCACAGCAAGCAAGCTCCGGAGCTGAGGCCAGTGGTCAGGTCACACCGCAGACTGCACTAAGATACTCAGGCAACCAAAGGGGGGCCATGTTCTGAGCTTGGCTCTGCCCATAATAACTTGGTGGCTTTAGGAATCTGATCTCACTGGCCCTCAGTTTCCTTGCCTGAAAATATCAGATGAGTGTTTGAGGATGTCCATAGCGATGCTATATAAATAGCCCCAAACTAGTAACAATCCAAATATATATTAACAGTAGAAGGGATACATAAATTGTGATGTGTTTATTAATTAAATTCCACATTGTAATAAAAACCACAGACCACTACTCCAAGTAATAACATGGATGGATTTTATAAACCTGAAATCAAATATAAGGAGCCAGACACAAAAGATTACATGATGTGTGGCTCCATTTACACAGAGTCCGGGGACAAGCAAAATTAATCTCTGGAGACAGAAGAGGAAATGGCTGCTGCATTTCAGGGGTGGAGTAGGGAGAACTGACTGCAAAGGACATAAGGGAGCTTCCTCGGGCGCTGGGGATTTGTGTGCCTTCTTTGGAGTGGTGTTGTACAGGTGTGTACATGTAAAAGCAGATTCACGTGAGCACAGAAGTACTCTGTACTTTGTATAATGTGTCAGTCACCAAGAGAACAAAGATAAAATAATGTATGGGGTCCATCAAACTAAGGAGTGGTAACTGTCCCATGTTCTAGAAATGTCAAGCGTAGTTTGTTCCCTCTGAGCTGATGCCACCCTGCCAAAGAGCTCTGTGCGGGAGGCCACTGAGTGGCATGCATGGTGTGTACTGCCCACAGCCTGCCAGGACCCGAGCTGAAGCTGCGTCTGACACACTGCTGACCACAGGTGACAACATGACAAGGGTGACTTTCAAAGTTTGGAGAGAACAGTGAGGAGTTGCCGTGTATTGATTACGTGGATTATATAGCTTCCTATCCTATAACAGGTATTTGAAGTAAATAGATAATTTAGAAAGGTTTATTTTGGCTTACAGTTTTGGAGTGTCCAGTTCATGGACCACTGGTCCCATTGCTCTGATATCATATTAGGCAGCACAACATGGTGGGGCAAACCTGCTCACTTTAAGATGGGGTGGGGGGAAGGCAGGGAGAGAGAGAGACAGAGAGAACACAAAATCCCCTTAAGGTCTTTCTGTGGGCCCCACCTCTTAAAGGTCCCACTATTTTTCAATGGCGCCCTGCTGGATATTATGCCCTTACCACATGGGCCTTTGGAGACACAGAGTTCTGGAGGCAGAGAGGGATGGTGCTTGTACAACAAGCGTAAATGTATTTAACGCTATTGAAGTAACTAAAAAATGGTTAAGAAGATACATTTTGTTACGTGTGTCTCATCAGAACTTTAAAACAACTTCAAGCAGAAGTATTTCAGTAGTTCAAACCATAAATCTCCATGCAAGTTTGAGTAGGAAACTCTCCTTCTTTTGCCTCTTACCCGTTCCCTGGAGCCTGCTCCAAATAAACAGGGAGCAAAGCTTTATAGTGTTCTTAATGTAGAAAGGTGAGGAAAATGCAACTGGGGCCGTGAATATTAACTTAAAATGAGGAACAATAGAGTGCACTATGACAAGCATTTAATTTGCTGGTCTATGTTAGCATCAAATTTGTAAACAGCTCATTTTTATTTATCTGGAAATGTATTTCTTTAGCTTCACTTTTGAAAAATACTTTTGCTTAATATAAATCTCCTGTTGACAGCTATGTTTGTCAAGCACCTGGATTGTTTTGCTCATTGGCCACTGGCCTCTGGTGTTTCTTTAGGATTTCAACTGTTACGTTGCTGGAATTCTCATCTACCCTGAGCTGTGCTTTCTAGGTTTTATCTTTCAGTATCTTAGTATGATGTTCCTGTGTGTTATCTCTTTGTGTTTATCTTACTCAGTGTCCATTAACTTAGTTGATTTGCTAAATCTTAAATACTAATTATTAAACTGATTTTTGTCATCAAGCTTAGAAGCTTCTCAGCCACAAGTGTTAAAAGTATTTGGTTCTGCTCCTTTCTCCCGCCATTCACATGGTAGGTATGCTAGGGTTCTGCTGGGATCCCACATCCTGCGAGGCTCTGTTCATTTTTCTTCCTTCTTTGGTTTTTTGTTTGTTTGTTTGTTCTTTGGTGTTTTTGAAACAGGGTCTCATTATGCAGTTCAGGCTGGCCTTGAGGTCACTTTGTAGCCCAGGCTGGTCTCCAACTCCTGCCTCAGCCTCCCGAGTGCTGGGATTACAGGCAGCCACCACCACACCTGGCTTCTTCTTTGTTTTCCCTACTTTCCAAACTACACATCTTCAATTTGCAGACTCTCCCTTCTGCCAGTTCAGATCTACTATTGAGACCCTCAGCAAAATTTTCATTTCAAATGCTTTACTTTTGGCAGTATTAAAAGCTATTTAAAATTATTTATCCCACTTCCACAATGTGTATAAATTCCACCATATTCTCAGACACCTGAGATCCATGGTAATTGCAAAGTTCTATAGTCTCACTTTAAATCCCAATAACTAATTTATTTTGAGCCTTGGAATAATTGAATTAGTTAACAATGAAATTATTTATCAATAATTTTATTATTTTGACAATAAGCATATCAATTAATTCAGTATTGCAAATTCACTTGTGTTTAGTTTGTATATATTAATTAATGGTAATGTGTATATATATATATTATGTTATATATCATTATAATATATTGCATAAATGTTATATAATATAATAATATAGTCAGGCTTATATCTTACAATTATGTGATACACTATATAATTAATAATTTATCATAATTAGTATTATAATAATATTACTATGAGTTATGATTATGATGTTAACAAACACGCTATGGGTTCTTAGGCAATTTCTTACCAGATTAAAATTCCAAAGATAGAGGACACAAAAACAAATGAGCATAGTTTTACTAGATATGCACTTGGTTCTTGCTTTTATTCTGTAGAGTGAGAATCAGTGGTTAAAAGTGAGCTGGTGATACAGCTCAGAGGCACAGCACCTGCCTGGCAAGTGCAAGGTTCTGAGTTTGATTCCTGACACCCAAGAAAAAGTGATGCACAAACCAGGCATGATGGTGCCCACCTGCAATCCCAGCTACTCAGGTGACAGATCAAAAATTTGAGCCCAATCTGGTCAATTTAACAAAATCCTGTCTCAAAATAAAAAATAAAAAATATCTGGGGATGTAGCTCAGTGAAAGGCCTGGCATTCAACTGCCAGCACCACAAAAAAAAAAGTGAGTGTTAAACTTTACTACTTCAACATGAGTGTTTGACACAAATGCCTTTGGATGATATGAGCATATGCTACTGTTTGCTGTGCTAATGTGATGCAGTGTGAATAGGCAATGTGGGCTTGTGATTGCCAAGCCACAGTCCCTGTACAGCTCTGTCTGCTGGTTTGTGGGTCAGAGTGTAGCAACGTGCTTCCCAGTTTTCTGTGTCTCAGAGGGAACAGAAATTAGTTTTGTTGGTTAAAAATTATAATGAAAGGGACTAAAAGTAGTTACAGAGATACAGATACATAAAATAAGGGACATATTTTGTCAGGTTTTGAAGAAATTATTGTAAGTTAAAACTGCTGTATAGTTTATTCTGCATGATATACTAATAGGTAAAGTTTTAAAGTTAGGTTGAAAACTACTAATTTACCACTTGTACGTTTAAACATATACAGAGCATGGGGTGCTGGTGCACGCCTATAATCCCAGCACTCAGGAGGCTGAGGCAGGAGTTTCGTTGGCAGTTGAGGCCAATCTGGGCTACAAAGTGAGCTCAAGGCCAGTCTGAACTGCATAGGGAGACCCTGTCTCAAAAAGACCAAAATAAATAAAAATAAATAAATAAATAAACATATACAGAAACAGGTATCTGGATGAGTAAGCAAAATTTATGAAAGATAAAGATAACTCAGAAGATGACTGACCTTTGAAAATCTCTGTTTCTTTGCTTTCATCATGCTTTTTTTTTGTTTGTTTTCATTTTTTGTTTTTTAAGACAAGGTCTCACTGTGTAGTCCAGGCTGGCCTTGACCTCACTATGAAGCCCAGGCTGGCTGCAAATTCATAGCAATCCTCCTGCTTCTGCCTCCAGAATGCTGCAATTACAGGCATGTGCCCCCATGCCCTGCTGATCATCTTTTTGGATCATTTTTACACACAAAAAAACTTCATTTCTAAGATGATGTCAAGAGTCCTAAAAATTATGCTAATTGTTAATATTTTTAAGTATTGTTCATCTGACAAAGACTATAATAATTTTCTTCTTTTTAGTCATCTCTTATTTATAGTTTTAATCTTTATGTATGTTTATATTTCAGCTGGTAATGCTACATTATTTTCATATCCTCCATAGTCAAGCCTTGAATGCAAAACTGTTAATATATCTTTGCAATCTTGGCCCTGTATAGATGTTACTGGATAGTTCCAGTGTTTGCTCCTTACATTGTCATGGAAAGACACTAGAGATAGGTAGACATGATTGTTTATTCTATCTTTCTTTTAGCTTAGTCACCACAAAAGCACCTATAGCACAGGCTCCAGTGCCTCTCCCTTGAGAGCTGGATGTTAAACAGGCCTTTTCCTTTCCCAAGCAGACATTACAGCAACTCCAGACTCTGACCACGCTGAGGCAGGAGATTAGGATGTGGCTGGCTGACTGGGCAGGTGGGCGGGACACACATGCCCAAGGCCTGCACCTGGGGCCAATCAGAGAATGCCATCTTCAGTTCTTCTGGGGTGAAATCAAGCAGGTTTCGATAGGATGGCCTAGATCTGATGGTCAGTCTGAGGTATGCTCCCACAAAAGACAGGGGCCATTAACCTCTTGGCTGCTGTAAGCTCTTTCAGTGGCCCATTCACCCTGTACAGCATACTTTAACTGGCCCACACTAACTCTGCAGAACATTTTTCTTTTCCTACCTTTAATAAATGTGAAACCTCACTACCTTTGTTCTTTTTTCATCTAATTCATTGTCCAGTACAAGAAACTTTAAAAAAAAAATCCCTGGAAGGAGTTCATAGCACTCAAAAACCCTGATAATAATGCCATGCCCTTCACATGGTGCAGAAAAGACAAGTTGTGATTTAAAAGTGCTGAGGCAAAAGTTGAAAACTTATTACAGGCTTATGGCCTACCTGCATAGGTTGTTTCCTGAGGCAGAGGCAATTATACTTGTCAATGTGTATTTCAGCAGGGTTCCACTACTCACTGCCCTGGGACTGTTCCAACTTGATTGATTCAAAATAACACATAACAGAAATCTGCTTTGTATCTCTGACCTGTTTCCATTGCTTCCCACATAATTGCCAAGCACTATCCTAAACTAAATGTAGTCATTACTCATTCTGACTAGGATGTTCTTGGTTAATGCTGACATAATAGACTTTTCTTGTTCTTATCTTTAAAATAATCCAAGTGTGTCCTATACTGTATATACTGTAATTTCTGAACTCTGCTTCTTATCTAGAGTGTATACCTATTAAGATTTAAGAATTCACAACCATTCACTAATAGCAGATATGTCTTCGGGTTCAAGGTTTTGCATGTTATGAAAGTAAAGGGGTTGTCTAATTTCTGTGGATGCTTTAATAAAAACTGGACGATGAGATAATGATTTGTTAAAGATAAGTTCACATATGAAGGAAGCAATATCATTTTAAAAATTTGAGCACATTCTAAAAATCATACTTTTGGAACTAAGGGAAATATCCTAGCCATCTACTATGCAAATCAAGCAGCCATTTCTGATTTTCCCATTATTTTTACTAGAGAAGAAAAGTTATTCAATATGATTTCATCAATCCAGAATGATCTCTAATATTGTCAAATACAATGGTCTGCCCCTAAAGAGGGGAAAAGATCACCGGTGAGTTACAAAAATGCTGAGCTTGGGTGTTGCACTTTCCAAAATGGCCACTTGGCGGCTCCTAAGCACTTCTCTAGGCCGTTATTGCCATTGGTACCTGGAAGTATCTGAGGTGCCAAGGGGAGGACTGCTTCAAAATATTAAAATATAGATGGGAAAATTTTGTCAGAGGCTCAGTTACAGATAAGGCTTCCCTTGTCTATAATTATTAAAATCCAGGGAAAATTATAACGTGGGGCAAGTCTCAGAATCCCATTTTGAGAACCATTTACAAGTAGACAAATGTCACTGCACAAATAACAAGGTTTTCAATATATTTCAGTAATAGCCTGCACTTTGATTTGGACAAAAGTTTTCTTCTAAGTACCTTTTCAGTGGCTTGCCTACCACACATGACCTACCACACATGACCCTGGGTTCTATCCCTGAAACTACAAAAAAAAATTGTAATAAAACTTTAATCGTTGAATGGATGATGCTTTAGTTGATACCAATAAAACTGGATTTTTTTCCACCTGAACAGAAAAAATACTTTACAGGTGTCATGCTTAAGGCATGATGTAGAATCTTCAAATAAATAAAAACCTCCTTGTGCAAGTATCCCTAAAGTTTCAGAGAAAAGAACAAATCAGTAACATTTTAATTAAGATATCATCAACATCAAAACTTTCCAAGGACTAGACATGCATCTTAGTGGCAGAAATGATTGTTTTGCATGCATAGGTCTTGGGTTCAATCCTCAGCACCACAGAAACAAAACAAAATTAAAACTGCCCAGATTTTTAGAAGAGTTTAACTTTTCTTGGCCTAAAGTTCTACCTTTTCCCCAAATGATAATGTGATGTACACCATAAAAACTTAAACTTTCCCTGGATGAAATGCATATAGATCTATGAGGCTAAGATTAACTCCTTTGAGAACAGACTTTACCTTGTTACATTCTAATATTGTCAGTTACTGTCAAAACTAATATCTTGTACATAATTGCAAGCTCAACATGTATAAGTTGCCCTTTGAAAGAGACAACAACACATTTCTATATGATACAGAGTCAGAAGACTGAATATAATGAGAAGGACTCAAAAACATCAGACAAAAGGTCATCTCAAATACTTCTTTTGCATGTTGGAGCTTTGGATAGAACCCCGAGCAAGTGCTCTACCACTGAGCTATACTCTCAGCCCTTCAATTATTTTTAACTATAAATGTTGATCTTAAGTTCTTGGATATTAACTCATGAGGTTGTGATTGCCAGCATAGAGATACTAAGTATTCTATGATCTGGACATCCAGTTTCTCTAGAGATACATAATCTTGTGGTGTAATAAAAAGATTTTTAGATGCACACATCTCTGGAAACAAAGAGTTACTCTAAAAATGCAAGATTAAGAAGATAACTTGTGCCAAGTGTGGTGGCACACACTTGTAATTCCAGTTACTTGGGAAGTGGAGGCAGAAAGATTGCAAATTTGAGGCCAGACTGAGCAACTTAGCAAGATCTTATCCTGTTGTAGTCAGAGTTTTGCAAGGGAGTAGATTTAATACAAAACACCTAATTGATAAGATTCTTTATGATATTCACCCAAAAAGTCAAATGCAGAAGAGTACAAGAAATCTGTCCACGCAGTAGAGACACAAACAATCCCATGGCAATATCCTCCACGAGTCCAGCTTCAGGCCTGGAGCCCACGACAATGTCTCATACAAACCTGTTTCAAGGATCTGTGCTAGGAAGGCCCAAAGGTCAGTGGTGGAAGCTAGAAGTCTATACCACCAGGATGAAGGATCTGTGCCAGCAGGCTGAGGGATCTGAATTAGAGCCAGGAAGCGACACTCAGGGCAAAGACCAGAGCTCCCCTGAGGAGAATCACAGCCATCCTCCGCAACAGCCGCGCCCAAGCTCTGCTAATGATGAAAACAGCTGAGTTCATATCAGGAAGACCAGCATGACAGGCTTCTCCTGCAGAACCAACAGCATCATCTTCCCCTCCTATTCTCCTTTTATGCTGTTGGCAACAGTCCTCAGGCGGGCCTTCCACACCCAGCACCACGCTGATTCAATTTGGCTGGGTGTTACAAGTTGACCATTAGTTAATCCACCACATGTCCCGAAATACAATGTTTTAAAAGGGACGAGTACATGGCTGAGTGGCGGAACACCTGCCCAACTTGTCCAAGGCCCTGGGTTTAATCTGCACATGAGCGAAAGAAAAGGAGGAAGAGGACGAGGAAGAGGAAGAAAAGGAAGAAGAAGAAATCCTGAAGTATAGATGGTTTCTACCCAAGATTTTTAAATCAAGAGTCATGATTAGTGCTTGCATTTTATTATGGGTCTTCTTTTATTATTTCTAAACTTCCTTTTGTGTGGGTCAAGGTATTAGATCATGAAAGGACTGCCCTGGCCCTTTGTGCCCTTCTCTCAGCTGTTGTCTTTCCTACAACCTTTCTCACCTCCATGATTCCCCTACCTCAAGCCCTTGGTGCCAGTTTCTCCAGCTGACAGATTGGCCACCCCCGCCCCAGACCCTTCCACAAGGCCTCCTAATGCGTCTCTATGTCTTCTCTGGACTGTGGAAGACTTAAGGGAATCTCAGGAGTAAAGAAACACGTTAGACCTAACCAGGAACTGGGTGCAACATGGGTCCTAAGTGTCCTCAACACTTCTTGAGCCCCTCCATTGTCTAAAACTAGCTGCTCAAACTTTCCTTTGGGCCACTATCTCAAGTCACCATCCTGTGAACAGCTATGCATCAAAGTGACACTAAAGTCTCCATGGTCAACCTGAGTCCTCTGGGAGCTGAGTGTGATTGCAAGAAGAGAGTAATAAGTTACCAGAGAAATAAGAACTTTCTTAACTATGATATAAATACTGCAGAAAGGACATCAGCAGCCAATACCAAGAACGAATGTATTGCTTACCCGCTGCATAGCAGAAATCAGAAGATTTCTTGGAAAAATAATGTACACCTGAAATTGCCTTTCCTGGTCATAACACAATAGGCTTGGGTGCGAACTGTCCCTTCATTGTCTTCAGCCTAGGTGGGAAGGGGCTCACATCCTATCGGCAGCATGTGGGTGAGCCAGTTTGGAAGCTGATCCTCCAGCTTTCCGGTGACACCAGCCCCATCTGATATCTGGGCTGTGACCTCATGAAAGATTGACCCATTCACAACCAACTTAGTGACTTCCAAATTCCTGACTCATGGAACTATGGAAGGATAAATATTTGTTCTTTCAAGCTGCTGAGCTTGGCACTAATTTGTTACATAGCGAGAGATAACTAATACATCTTCTTTCCCTGAGATAGAAGGAAAGCAGAGGGTAACAGGAGAAGTGTAATATGGAAAAGGGAGACTAGAGAATGCCTAATGAACTCCATTTTGTGTGTAAAATTAAATATGAGGCTTGTCATCTGCTGACAGTGAGGTGAGATTGGAACAGCCATGTGGAAACCAGGAAAGGAAATTGACAAGGAGCACAGGGAAGATTGATGGGTTTGCTCTGAGCCTGCCTTACTTCATGCCAAAGCCAACCACAAAAAGCGTAGTCAATAATGGAACTCGATCAGACTCTGCATAACGAGCCTCAGTCCCAGGTGTGAAATTCCAGTTATAGTGCCTTGCTGCACCAGCCCAGAGTCCTTCCTGTGCTAGGAAGGCCCAAAGGTCAGTGATGGAAGCTGGAAGTCTGTACCACCACATGAAGCATCTGTGCCACCCCAGAGTCCTGCTGCACCAGCCCAGAGTCTGCCTGTGTGGACAAACTGCTGATGAGCAGGTTTGTGGCTGAGGAGGGCTCAGACAGGACTTGAAAAAATATTCCTGCTGTCAAGAAGGATTTGCAACAGCCAGATAGAACCTCACTCACTGTTTATAATGAGGGGTAGAATCTCAGAGGGAAGTATTATTAGGAAAAAATCAACATCTGTGTTTTCCCCAGCATCATATCGAAGTAAGGGGGAAAGCTACAGTCTTTCACGTACTCTCCCCCTCTCCCTGTCTGTGTCAGTGCCCCTGTCCTGCTCCCTCCCCACTTCATTCCTCCCCCCCCCATAGTCCTGATTCAACCAGCCATTACTCTACTCTTTGTCTCAGAACATGCCAAGATTGTCTTCTTTTGAAGTGACTTTAGAGAAACTACATAGCCCCAATTTCTCTAAACCCCTCAGGACCACCCCAAATGGAGTCACTGTGTCTCCTCAAGAATGACAAATCCTGCCATCCTTGGTAGCTTCAAGTTGCCATGTACTGGCTGATTGTGTTTGCAAACTGAGAAACTGAAGCTAATTGGGGAACTAAAGCTTCTCTGCAAAACTGGTGCTTTTCTTTCCTTATACAATAGGGTCCATTCATTCACTTATGCTTTCCCTCCTTCAGCTATTCAATTACTTAGCAACTCATTATTGAGCGCCAGCTGAATAAGGGGAGAAGCATGTAGTAAGACTGAAAATAATACGATGAGTGTTGTGATCTTTGAGAAGTCGCAAAAAGGTCTGGCACATAGAACTCAATGAACATGTGCTGAGAAATGGTAGTTCTTGCCTGCTGTGGGCACTGGAGTCTAATAGGGTAACCAAACACAATGGGTTCTCCCTTGGGGAGGGCAAAGCCAAAGAGCATGACCAGAACATTTATTACCCACAACATAGCAAGGAAGGCACTACAATTATCTGTAAAGCAATATGCCCCATGAAGTACAGAAAGCTCGGATTTTCTCCAGGGAACCTATATAAATATCCATATAGGAAAGTACTTCAGGGACAGGCACATTCCTGAGCATGCTCAGTTTAAAGGTATACATTTCTGGGCTTACTCAACTCAAGGTCATGGAGCACATGTTTAATGATTAAAATGACAAACACAACCCCTTGGAGCTGCTCAGTTTGGAGTTACGAAGATGGTGGACACAAACACCTTCTCGGTTTCTCCAAAAAGTTTTAGTTGAAACACAGAAAATGGCACTTTGAAGGTGCAGTAATGTAGAGATTTTCCCCTGATAAGGACTGACTGACTTAGCTGCTAACTATAGGGGAAGGAGGCATGGAAGTGAGCAGTTCAAACTGTTTTAGGGAGGTGATGGAGAACCTTTTAGAGATTTCAGTAATAACAGTCTGCTGCAGCACGTATGGGATAGGTCCACCATCACTGTTTTAGGGTAATAATAAAGGAATTAATAAAGTATTCTAAATACAGAGGAGCCTATGTATGTGGAAGTTAGGGTGGCTTGAAAGTGAAGGTAATGTGTGTGATCTTGAAGAACGAGTAAGAGTTTTCCAGGAAAGGGAAATTGGAAAGATCTTTCCAGGCAGACCAAAACTTCTTACAGGTCTTATCTTTAGGATTCTTTCTGTCACTCTAATCTAATAATACTTTGCTACTGTCAAAATTTATCAATATTTTGCTGAGTTTCAAGATTTGGAGTTTATTTTTTGTTACCAGACCAGTGACAGGTTAACAAAATTGATTGCAAAACAACTCTACCAAAGGGAATATTTTGAAAACAGTACATTAAAATAATACAAATTTAAAAGAGGGGAAAGGCTTGTAATTTATAAACAAGGTAGAAAATACTCCTACTTTAAATGGTCTCCTTATTACCCCTAAGCTTTTCCTTTGACACCTAGCTAAGAAGACAGAAAGGATGCCCAGATCCATGCTACACCAGTGTTTATTGTTCTTTGCTTCAGAGCAATTTAGGAGACTGTCAGATGTTGTACAACCTCAACCAAAATGGCAGAAGGACTTGGAATAGCAAAATGCAATAATCTAATTTGTCATTATCAATTCACCAGTTATTGAGTATACTGAGAAAATTCTTAATTCCATGACAGAATGGAAAATCACATTACACAGTAAACCAAAGGAATCCTCTAAATTGGAATTGAGAATGAACTCCTATTTGCAGCAAGAAGCATGGATCAAAACTGACACTCACTGAATTGTCTGAATGAGTAAGCACAAGCATTTGTTTCAAGAGACTACCAGCATAACACCAGTGATAATTAGGTGTGTGCTATGAAGTTGTCTGACCTGTTCTGTTTGGTCTATAAACTACTTAGACAACCACAAAGAAAATAAAAGAGACAAAGAAAGCGAGAAATAGAAAGGCCAAGAGCTAAATCAATTTCCAGTTTAATCATGAGTGTGGGACTCTTACTTTTGCTCTTTGCCTTACAATCAGATTCTCATTTTTGCCAACTTGCAACCCTTAGCATAAAGATGTTGATGGGTATTTTTATACATAGCACAGCAGTTTCAAACTGATTATTAGGTATTTAACCAGGAAAACTATGCAATATTGCTATGAGTCAATCCTGCAATAGAAGGTTAACACCCAAGGAGCCAGTACGGGGCAAACCAGAATGGGACACATACGTAGAATGATTTTCTTTCTAGCTAACAGTACTGCTAGTCTTCAAGTTTTTGCATAACAGAATTCTATAAAATAGGGTCAAGAACTGAATAATCACTCTAAACAAAGGCCCTTGTGTCACCACTGAGCAACATTTCCACAGTCAGTAATTGGCTTTCTGCATCAAGGGCTTCTTCAAAGAGGTTTGGGAAACTCAGGAGTAAACAGACCCCACAGACTTCCTTACTACAAGCATTCTCAGATTCCTTCTATGGCCCTGGACATTACTCCTCTCAGAGAAAATACAGCCTTCAGTTGGTGCTTCAGATCTGTGGGTTCCATATTTGCAAATTCAACTAACTGTGGCTCAATAACACATGGAAAAATTGCGTCTGTATTGAACGTGTACGGATCTTTCTCTTCTCATTATTCCCTGAGCAATACACTATGACAGTTGTTTATATAACATTTACACTGTTTAGAGTAAGTACACAAGGTATATGCAAGTACTGCATCCTTTTATAGAAAGGTTTTGAACCTTAAAAACTGTGGTATCTGCAAGGTGCCTGGGAGGGTTCAGGGGTGGTTGCAGTAAGTCTTCCTGTTCATTTGACCACAGAAGCTGTGTTGAGACCCATCACGTAGCACCCATGTCCCACAGATCAGGCTTCGGGAACTGTTTTGCTGTTTAAACACAATTGTTTCTTCTTTGTCCTTGTTCTCATTTGTTTTATTTGTTTTTTCGGTGCCAGGGTTCAAACCTAGGGCCTCATACATACTGGATAAGTGCTATAACACCAGCTATACCCCCACTTCCTAATTATAATTCTTGAACACCCCAATTATTAATGCAGCAATGTACGCTCTAAGAAGGAGGCTCCGGAGTAGAAGCATGTTAGTAATAACAGCCTTTCCCTACCCACAACAGCTTTTCCCTTCCCACCTGCTGGTGGCAAGTCTTCTGGCTCTGTCCCTTCCCAAACACTAACAAATGTAGAGTGAACAGTTCTGTGTGATGCGGCACATTCGCAGTGATAGCCACCGCTTCTTTCTAGTTCCAGAACGTTTTATCCTATGTGAAAATTCACACTCATTAAATAGTTAACTCCCTATTCAGTCCTCCCCCGCCCTTAACAGCTACCGGTCGGCTTTCTATCTGTATGGGTTTGTCTATCTGCATATGTCACAAAAATGGGGTCACCCAATAAATGATTTTTGCTTCTGACTTCTTTCAAATATAGCACGTTTTTTAGGGTTTGTCCACATTGCAGCATACAATCAGGACTTCATTCCTTTCATGATAAGTGATATTTCGTTGTATAGATACTCAATTCCACTGAATAGGTGTACTACAGTGACACGTGGGGCATTCACAAAGGTATGCACGAGATGGTTATGCAGAGAGGTCCATAAGCCCAAAACCTCCCGAATGCATCATTAAAGATTAAAGGATAGCCCACAGGGCCACAGGCCATGTAGGATCAAAGCACATTACCTTGAGGTATATGTGCTGTGGCCCCTGTCCTTGCTACACTCTGATTTGTTACTTAGCTTGGCCCTAAAGCCAATCATGTAGCGGACTCCTGTCCCCTGCAGGAATTCCTGCGCAGATGTCCCACTCTTGGCCTTTATCCTTGTTTCCTGGTTCTATCAATAAAAGGCCACGGCAGCTTCAGATTGGGGCAGCCTTTCTTCCTGAGACTTTCTCATGCTGAGAGGTCTCGGTGAAAATGACCCCTTGGGGCTCCCTGAGAGGTTAAACTGTACATGGACTCTGAGTGATCTCTCATCCTTTGTGCCGTGCCCTGGTCAGGGCATGGATAACCAATACAGTTTATGCCCTCGTGCTCCATAAGCATTTGGACCTTTGCCTACTGTAGTGCTGTTTCCAGTAGTGTTATTTCCACTTCACGTGCAGATGTACCTAGGGGTGGTATTACGGAGTCACAGAAAGAAAGTTTTTGCTGCTACAATTTTGTAACATTATAAGGCAAATCAAATTCGCACGATTTGGCTAGCTTGAGGCATAATTTTCAATGCATTTGAGAAAAACATATGTTGATACATTACCGTCAGGAAGCTTTGAGAATAACTCACTGAAGCAAGATTCTTCTCTGCACAGCATCACTCCCTCATGAATAACTGCTCGGTTGTAGTGAGCTATTCGTTTCCTTTACTCAGCTAGACAGAGTTTCTGTTGTCTTCTCTGCCAATAAGAGTTCAGCAAACACAATAAGAGGGGATGCCTTTGGCAGCTCTATTATTAGAAGGTGCTGTGTTCACGGGACGGCATTAAATAATGAGGAAAAACAACACCAGCACTGGGTCAGCTATTCTGGAAAACTCCCCAAACATCCAGAGGTTGGTTGTTTGTTTGTTTTTTAACAGTCAAAGTGCTTCATTTGAGTGCGTGTCTCCTGGAAGAGTTAATTGTTGCATTAATATTGTTCAGTAGATTAACATGAAAGCCAACACGTTAGTTACACAGAGACCCTCAAGCATAGCTCTCACTTTCCCTACATATTAAGTCAGGCCTCATTTCAAAGCCATTCTTTTAGTGGGGATATTAAGAAAATGCTGGGCTTTTATCCTAAGGTTATATAGGATACGAAGAATTAACTGAGTTTCAATTTCTCTCTAGTGAGAATGGGGTCCATAGTCAAGAAAAATATCAGGATTTTCATTTAAGTAACTCTACCTTCTAGTTTTAAATGTTACTATGCTATTAATGATAGACAAATCACAAGAGGTTTATTTACACTGTAATTTTAATGGAATTTAAACCTTGCAAACACATTGAATGTATAAACTAAGGAAATAAATATATTAACTACAGTGCAATCTGTCAGGCTTCAGCAGCAGTTAATTTGGGGAATGGTAGATCTCAGTCTGACATCAGTACAGTAAATGACAGAAAAGATGGCTGGCTTGTCTTTCCAAGATCCTCCATGAGTGGCTAGGAAGCTTCATGGCAGAATCTAGAATTTATCCACTGTCCTTGAACAGATAAACCAGACTGGGAAGTTCTTGTCCTTATATCTGCAGACCTCTCAGAGGGCAGAGATGTGCACAGTGAGATTCTGCAGCTGCAGGTCTCTGGGGACGGGACTGAGATCACACTTCCACAGAGTGAGGTTCATGTGATCTGCCCTCATTATTCAGTCGATGTGCTGAGAGGTAGAACAGCTCAGGAAGCACTGTGTGTATCATCTTTGTGGGCAGTTTCTTTGGGTTTCACCATTTTACCCACCTGACACCAGATATCTAAATATTAACCCAAAGTTCCATAAGATTTTTGTTCTAAATTTTAGTAGTACATATATTTTAAAAGACAAGAGTATGCCCATAAATAAACAGATAAAGAAAATATGGTATCTATCTATACTGAAACACTACTCAGCTATAAAGAAGGATAAATTCAAGGTATTTGTAAGAAAATAAATACACCTAGAAAACATAATGCTAGGTGAAAAAAATCAGACACACAAGCTTAAATACCATGTGCCATCTCTCATTTGAGACAGGGAGGAAGTACAAACAAAGGACAAAATAAAGGATGAGAGGAAGGATACAGGGAGATAGATCTGTTACAAATGGGCGGGTCCAGGAGGCCAAGGGTGAGGTGAGGGTGGAGAAGAAGGGGAATAAAAAGACTTAAGATGCATTGTGTCTATTTACCAAATACCCCTAATGATGTAAGGATTATACATCATAAACATGGACAGACAGAGAGAGGGAGGTGGGAGAAAAGGGGGCGGGGACTAAGAAGGAATCCAGCTGTGCTCCATACATGTGTCTTCCTAAGATGAATGTAAACTTCATATACTGCAAATATGTGCTAATTTTGTAAGTGTATGAATAAACTGAACATGGAAACACACACCTGTAATTCTACTTACTCAGGAGGTTGAGGCAGGAAAATCACACATTAGAGGCCAGTCAAGATAACTTAGCAAGACCTTGCCTCAAAATTAAAAGAGCTGGAGAGTTAGTTCAGTGCTCCCTGGGTTCAATCACTCGCACTGGCCCAAAATATTCAAAAAATATCAAATAACACAGAAGAAGGAAAGGAAAGAAGGAAGGAAGGAGGGAAGGAAGGAGAGAGAAAGAAAGAAGTAAAGAAGGAAAGAAAGAGAGAGAGAAAAGAAAGAAAGAAAAGCTAGCACCTCTGTAATTCTGTCATCCCACAGGTGAGCACAGCTCACAGTTTGGTGCCTACCTTTCCAAATTGTACAGCTATAGAGATATCAAAGGAGACCAAGAACTAAACAATACAGTACACTGGAATCGTTATGCATGCTCCTTTTAAAGCAAAAATACAGTTCCTCTATCACACACCCTGAGAAATTCCTGTCTCACAGTTACAATACATTCTACACCTCACTTTCAGAGCATCAATGACTTTTATGTTCTGACATGTTTCTTTCTATGGGCCCAACCACAAGCTAGAACATAATGTAAGTACAAATGCCACCATATTTAATGAAATTTGCTTAGGATATGCTAAAATAACAGTATAAATGTTTAAATCTTAAGAGATAAAGGAAAATTGCCTCTCAGTTAATCAAGGAAATAAAAAATATCATAGACACAAAATAATTTAGAAGCTAATGTAAAGCAGGGAAGATTTTTAACTTCAGTTCAATTAATCAGGAAATATTTGTTAGTCATCTATGTCATAATAAATACTTTGGCATATAAGGTGTGGTCTATACTTCCAGAGGGTACAGACTATCTCCTGAGAAATCAGCTGGCAGACAGGATGGAATCAAATAAAATGGGCTTACACAACAGCCTGGATTTGGTGAAGTAATGAGCCAAACGCTGCCTCTACAGGCTTTTACAGAAAAGAGGATATGATAACATCCAGTTGAAGTAATAAGTCTTCACTCCCTCTTTCCTGTGGTTTCAGTTCCATAACTACTGTCCTGCACATGCTGCTATGGACTTGCCTGTTCAAATGAATTGGTACGCAGAGCTCTACCATCTCCCCCTCCTACCCTCTCCGCGCCATCCTAAACATAGCCACAAGATTGATTTTTCCAAAAGGTGCAGCGTGCTTAAAGGTATTCTCTGCTTAGAAGTCAACACCAAATAGTCTGAACTTTTTGGTGGAAAATTCAAGGCCCTCCCAAACAGTGTTAATATCTTTCTAGGCTTGGCTCTCGTTTCCCAGTATGAACCCTCTACTCTACTGAAATTCAACTAATCACCATCCTCCCAAGCTAGCTCTTGTCACCTTCCTGGCCCCTTCCCCAAAGACAGAGAGGGCAGCTCTGCAGTGTGGCAGTAATCCAGCCATGAGGCGATGGTGCCAGGGAGAGGGTGGGAAGTGTGGGAGTGCAGAAGAGGGTGGGGACAGGTACAGAAGCAGAGTGTGGTGAGAAATTACACATGGGTGGGAAGGAGAGGGCTGAGTCAGAGGCAACTCATTTTAGGTTTTGGGCAGCAAATGGAGTTCTCTCTCAATAGCTGCTTACTCCACCTTCCGCAACCTTGTAGTTATTGGAAGTTTTTTTCACACTGCCTGTGTAACCTGGGACCATGTGTAATGGACCACCTCCATCCATCTTTCTAAATTATAAATGACAAAACTGGCCTAACAATGCACTTTCCTGTAGGAGTAAGAGGTTTTAAGACACACTGTAAACCACTGTGAATTTCAGTGCCTTGCTTTCCACCTAAACAACACACATTTAACAAGAACCCTGTGTTTCATTACCAGTGTGATATGGAGCATAAGACTTACAGGGATATCGGCAGGCCTGAGGTGGGAAATGTGATGGGCCTTGGTAGGAGCTGTAGTGGACCCTGAAATGTGCTCAGGGCTTTTTCTCCATCCCCTCACTCTGCTCTGGCTGTACGCTGCTTTCTTCTCCCTTGTTGCTGGATCCCAGCAGCTCAGAATATTAAAAGTTGCAGGAGAAGAAGAGAGAGAGAGAGAGAGAGAGAGAGAGAGAGAGAGAGAGAGAGAGAGAGAGAGACCCAATCCTCTTAGACTCAGATAAGAGTTCTCAGGGAGGAAAACTAGCAGGGAAACCAGATCCCTGTGTTCCATGCTCAGAGCCTCCTTCCCCAGAAACAAAATCTAACAAGAAAAATTTCAACTGGAAGATGGTCTGGTCCTCCAGGGAATCACACATCTAACCCTTCGGCAAACCTGCTCTGTTCTCCCCATACAAAAGCGGTCCTTTTCAGCTTTGCGCCCACACCCTAGTCCAAGGCACCATCCAAAGCTGACAAAACTGGGAACTGGGCTGTGGGTACGACTCAGCGACAGAGCACTTGCTAGCTTGTGTGAGGCCCTGGGTTCGATCCCCAACACAACAAAACTGAAAACAAAGTTGTCTAAACTTTTTGTAATAGCTTTCCTTCTTCCTAAACTTGTTTTAATTCTAGTACAGTTGATTCCCCATTGAGCATCCAGAAGTCTTCTGTCGAAGTGTAACTCCACTTATACCCCTTTCTGAAACACACTAATATCCTTTTTTGCAGATGTAAAGTACTGAATCTCTTTTTTCTTTCTGTGTTTGTATTACACAACGTTTACTTTCCTTGTAGGGACCTGGTACATGTGTGTAACATCTCGATTCCTTTTTCATTCCTTTTCCTTTCCCTCCCTCCATCCGGATTTTGGTTCCATTTTCTTCCTTTTCTGTGTGCATGTGTGCAATAATGCTTACATCCTGTGTGAAATAGGCACTCGCCTATAACACATCTTAATTTCTGTTTTCATCCCCTTTTCCTCCCTTCTCCCCCTCCTTTTGATCTCTTTCCCCTTTTAGAAATTTCCACCTCCCTACTTTCTATCATGTATGATTTATTTTGCTGTTTATTTATACTTTGGGATTTTCATGTAAGAGAAATCATGTGATATTTAAGCTTATGTGTCTGATTTACATAACATCATGGGCTCAAAGGGCATCCATTTTCCTACAAATGATTTAAGTTTATCTTTATGGCAGAATAGTACTCCACTGTGTGTAAAAACTATATTTCTTTCATCTGTTGATGGACATGTAGGCCATTTCCAAGATTTAGCTATTGTGAGCTGTGCTGTGGAAAACATGGGTGTGGTAGGAGAAAATGAAGCGCAAGAGGGCTGCACTATGGTTCAGGCTCAAGGGGTGTGATCTCCACAGGGCATTAAGTCCAAGTAAAAGAATTTCAGCACAGGTGCACCTCCCCATGTCGCATTAATAGAGGTCAGTGCTGGCTGGTGTAAATAACATATATAACCAAGGTCTTTACTGGCACATAGCTGCTATACATCTAGACTGCCCCAGGGGCTGGGGGGGGCGAGTCTGAGCAGCTGAGGACTACAACGAGTGTGCAGTGATGGATGAGAGTAGCTGGGAACCACAGGGGCAGCTAAGCAGCTGAATAAAGGTGTCAGATATTCCCACAGTTCTGCGTCTCTTCTTTGGGCTACCTGAGTCTCAAGCAAACCTTCCCAGGCTGAACTGGTGGCAAGACAGGTATGCATGTATGGGATCACTGTAACATCGTGTCTGTAACTTTCAGGAAGATAACTAGAAGGGGAATAACTAAGTCACATGGTATTTCTAGTTTCAGTTTTTAGAAGAATCTTCATACTGATGTTCAAAGTGGTTATACTAGTTTGCATTCCACCAACAGTGTAGAAGGGTTTCTTTTCCCCTGCAGCCTCATCGACCTTCGTTATTATTTGATTTCTGGATGATGGCTATTCTTTCTGCAGAAAGGTGGAATCTCAGTGTTGTTTTAATTCGCATTTCTCCCAGTGGCCAATGATGTTGTGCATTTCTTCATATATTTACTGGCCATTTGTAGTACTTCTGAGAAATATCTATTTCAGTTGCTCAGTTTTTGACTTGGTCTTTTATTTTGGGTGGTCTAATTTTTGTGTGTTCTTTATATATTCTAGGTAGTCTTTTGTCTAAGGAATAACTGGAAAAATTCTTTTTGAATTCTATAGGTTGTCTTTTCACTCTGGTGGTTGTTTCTTTTGCTGTGCAGAAGATTTTGCTCCAGAAGATTTTGCTCTCCTAGAATAAAATCCAAGCTCAACCTGTCCTTCAAGGGACCACATTGGGATGACTACATAATGTATTTTATGTCTTAATATACTAATAATATTAACGTAGTTATGATACAGATAATTTATGAGCATGGTCAAGGATTTTTAACAGTAACCTTGAACTGGCCATGGTGGTGCACACTTGTAATCCCAGCTGCCTGTAAGGCAAAGACAAGAGGATTAAAAGTCCCAGCCCAGCCCAATTTAGCGACCCTGTTTCAAAATGAAAAAATAAAAAGGGCTGGAGATGTAGTTCAGTGGTAAGTTTTTGGGCTCAACCCCCAGTACCACAAAAATAAAAAATATAAAAAAAGGTTACCAGATTAAGAGATTCCACTTGGAAGAGCTCTGACCTCATTATCACCAAGTAATGGGAAGACTAACTTCATGTATTTAATAATATCTTTTTACATACTCGAAAATGGATTATTAACAACTACTTATGTCGAGAGCACCAGGGCGTTGCGATTGTGGGGAGATTCGGGAGGCAGCACCCAGGGGTGCTGTGGAGATGGACTGCTTGGCAGAATCTCTGCCTCAGTCATTGTCGACTACACCCTGGAGTGAGGCAGTTCACCTGCTGTACCTCAGTTTCCTCAACTGCAACGTGAGGATAATATTAGCACTTTACACACTGGGCCATTTTCAGGATTAAATGAACTTATAAATACATTAATTTAGACCACTGCCTCACATTTAATAAATACTTGGGAATGTTAACTAATGCTAACCTGGCTTTGGTTACGTTTGAAAATACAAACAAAAATAAAATTAACCTTTAACCTTGCTTGCTCGCTGCCGCCCCTCACCTCTCTCTGGAAAAGTGATCAGTGCCCTGCGCTCTCTATGGTACAGCTGAATAAACTCGCAGAGTAAGAAAAAAACTTTCTGTGTTTGACTTCACAGCAGTTTTGCAAAATGGTGCTGGGAAAAATATACTGCCACAAAATGCAGCAATTAGTGCTAAGAATAGGACAAAAATTAAACACATCTCCAAATAATTAAATAATCCACTGTGGATGTTTTAAAAAGCAGGGCATTTTAAAGGACTGCTCCGCAACAGAGACTGTAAACATTTTCTGGTGAAATGGAATGGTTTGCCAAGAAAACCAACTTACTCCCTGAAATGACCAAGTATATTTTTCAAGTTCTGTCTTAATATTTGGGGGAAGGACGAGATTATTAACCTCCCAATATAATTTCCCAATGTAATCCTATTTTCAGATTATATAATACTATTTCTTATTGAAGACTCTCTGTATGTCAAATGCTCTCCATTATCATCTCTTTTCTTTCTCTTAAAAAAATTTAAGCCATGGATACAGCTCAGTAGCACAAGCACCTGTCTGGCAGGCACAGGTCCTGAGTTTGACTCCTGGTACTAAAAACAATTTTTTTAATTCGAGAGACTGAGGCAAGAGGATCACCATGAGTTCAAGGCCAGCCTGAGCTACATAGTGAGTTCAAGGCCAACTTGAACTACACAGTGAGACCCTGTCTCAAAAAAAACAAAAAACAAAAAAAAAGAGAAATTAACATGACAATGTGAAAATATACAGAAAAGATAAAATAATGAAAATCCATACATACTTTCACTAATACTTCTTTATTTTCATTTTTCTGAATCATTTAAAAATATAAATATGAAAAGCTGCACCTCAAATATATCCCTGTGCATGCTAAAAATACTCTTAAAAATATGCACAATGCCATTATTATATTTGTAATAATGGCCTGATAACTCAGTCCAAGTTTTTCAATTGATGCACAAAAAAAATTTTGGTTTTTTTTTTTTTTTGGTACCAAGAATCAAACTCAGGACTTTGCGCTTGCCAGGTGGCGCTGTGCTGCTGAGCTCAACCCCAGCCCTACCAAATTTCTTTTCTATCTGGTTTATTAAACTAGAATCCGCAGAAGTCGTTGCATTTACTTCCGTCTCTTAAATTTCTTTTAAGCTAGAAAGGCCCTGTCTGGCCCTCTTCCCCTCCTCTCCTGTCTGTCTTCCCTCCCTCCCTCTTCCTCTTTCTCCTGTCCTCATCTCTCCGTCTTACACGCTGACTTGTTAAGAGATTGGGCCACTTATTCTAGTTTTTTCTGATTGTTTCCTCTTGGTGTTGTTTTATCTTTCCATTCCAGTAGTCTCTGAGGCAGAAAGATAGATCTAAAGCCTCGTGTTGCGGTCCTAGATATTTGGAAGCAGTATTTTAATAAGATGCCAGAGTTTCGTATTATACCGGGAGACAATGTCGGGTTGGTCTGCTTTGAATGATCAGATGGATCATGTGGGTCTCAGTAGGAGGCTGCAGGCTTCCCCC
>PVLD010000510.1:18271-81145 GCA_004027595.1 Dinomys branickii | reverse complement strand
ATGGCAAATAAGATTGCCTTTTCTCTCTCAGCCTTAACATGGCTTACTTTGGGGGAAGGTGACTCTTTGAGACAGGGTCTCCCTTTGTGTAGAGGCAGGCTTCCAACTCTGGAGATCCTCCTGCCTCAGCCTCCAAAGTGCTTACACTTTTAGGCATTCGCCTCCATGCCAGGCTAGGGAGGTGACTTCATGTTTTGCGTTTTCCATCATCTTGCAGTATGTAGTGTTACTTTTAATGTGCACATTGTCTTAACTTTCGCCAGTGGGCAGTCCTTCATGTAGGCTCCCGTGTCTTGTGGATCTTTTCCTGGTAAGCTCGCTGACTTTCGGCCCAGGCTGTCCCAAGGAGCCCTGACTTTCGGCCCAGGCTGACCCAAGGGTCCTAACTCGTCATCCTCAGCTTCTGACCCGGCATCCGCCATTTCTTAAAGGGCCCCGGTTCCTTTCAGCGGGCAGTGGCTGAAATCATCCTCTGGACCGCAGGGATCGCCACTGCTTTTGGGCCTTGCGTTCATAGCTGTATTTTTATTTCGGAATTAGCAACATAGAGATTCTCACTCGTGCCCGTAACTTACTCTATGAGCGCTGTTTAAAGGGAGCACCCAGCGCGCAGAGGTGGCGGGGTTTGGGCCGGGCGTTACTTCGTGGGGAAGGAGCCCAGGTGAGGCTTCTCCAGGCGACCAAGGGGCCTTAGAAAAGGCGTCAGGTTGATACCCAGGCCCGGGGTGCGGGACCGTGGGGTGAGCAGGTCTATCCAGCCTTTGCCTGTAACCCGAAAAGGAAGACAGAGAACGACGTGCGGGTGACGGAGCCATCCGCTCCGAAGCCGAGGAAACAATTCTGATCAAAGGATCAACTCCCGCACAGCAAACTTTAACCTGGGCCCAACGTCTTCACACCGCCAATCAGAGGCGCGTTCAGCAGGAGGGCGGGACATGAGATCTGTGTGTCCAATGAACAATCGGTCTCGGGTTGCCGGAGGCCAAAGCCTCCGGGGAGGGCGGAAAGGTTTTGGAAATTGACCAATCAAAGGGGGCGACGGCCAGACAGCCAATCAAAACAGCGCTCGCTCGGACTTGCCGGGTCCGCTCCGGTACTTTTCTCTAGCCCAAGACTGCGGCGGCGCAGTCGGTGCGTCGCTGTGCTCCGCCGCTGCTCTGTCGCAGTCTCTCCTCCGAGCGGTGCAAACTTGAGGTGTGAAATGGCGAGCCCGGACTTCGAGGGCCATGCAGGCCAGGACGGGGACAACTTCCTGTACTTCGCGTACGGCAGCAACCTGCTGACGGAAAGGATCCGCCAACGAAACCCCTCGGCCGAGTTCTGCTGCGTGGCCCGCCTGCAGGTCGGTGTCCTCGCCCGGCCCGGCCCAGCCCGCTGTGCAACCCCGGCTGGGACCCCCGGGACGCAGCGCTTCCGGGGAGACTGTGTCCGGACGCCTGCGGTGCCCTGGCTTCCGCTCCTGAGACCCTGTGCCGGGCCGCGGGGCCCTGTCAGTCGCCCCCAACCCCCTCGCCTTTCGCGGCTCGCTGCATGGCTTCGCGCTCTGTCTTGTCCTCTGCCTTAGGGGCATCCTGCGGAAGCCGCGCAGTGGATAGTTCTGAGCAGCCTTCTGCTCTCTGCACACCTTTGTTACGAGACTTGTCACCCGGTATTGTAGAAGTGCGTTTACCTGCCTTTTTCTCCTGATGGGAGGTCCAGAAGGTTGGACCCGTGTCTTAAGAGTGATCCGTGTGCTTAGTTAGGTCAAGTGACCGCTTTAACCACGCTGGTAAATCACTACCCTTCGGGACAGTGTGTTAATTCTGTACAGGTTCTCCTGGCGCTTGACGCTGGGATGATCGTGGTGCTGCTGCTGCAGGGACCTTCCAGACTCTAGGAGAGTTGTGCAGGCAATATACCTTTTCATAGCGGTGCGCCAAACACTGTGTCTGCTAGCCTCGTCAGAGTTCTTAGTTGCAAGCGCTAGAAAGTGGCTGATTTAAGCAAAAAAGAAAAGAAAAAGTGTTGAAAGGAAGAAAGGCTGTTGGAGCGTTCACAGAATGACCAGAAAGTCAGGACTAGAAAGCTGACAAAACAGGCAGGCGTAAGGGAGATGCAGCTACCTGAGTACAAGTCAGCGCCACACGGCCGAACCAGCCCCAGAGCCCTTGCAGAACTGGGCTCGGTGAGCACAGGTGCTGTGCCTTGCATGGCCAACACCATCTTTTCTGAACCCTGTCTGCTGCTGTACTGCATCCCCAAAGTTCCTGAAACCCCTGGTGTATCAGCCACCGCCAGGTAGAGTCCCCTCCAGCCTGGACCTGGAATGTAACTTGTAGTCCAAAGCTCCAGACGGCCATCCTGACTAACTGAGTCTGGCTCTGTAGCCATGGTCTGACCGCGAGCAAATCTGAGAGAACCAACTTCTGACCCCTGGAGAGCTTCCAAAACGTGCGTCAGGCTCCGCCACGCCCCTTCCCCAAACTCGGGGAACATCCCAAGTGTGGGAAGGAAGTTCAAATGCTTACAGGCAGAGCAGGGAAAAGAGCTGTGAAACAAATGGTCTTTAAGTTTCTGGCGTGGTCAGTCTTAAAAAGGCGACGTAAAGCACAGCAGAGCATGGCCAGAGTTCCTGACCTAACCAGACGCTCAGGAAAGCCCTCCTTAGAAATGGGACGTTGGGGAGGTTGGGTGCAAACAGACTGTGAGGGAAGCATGTGCGAAGGACCTCAGGAAAGAAGCTGAACCTTCCAGCCTGTGTGACTGGTATGTCATAAGGGAGCTGTGGCGGGAGGACCCCAGAGGCCAAAAGTCAGTCTTTGAAAGTGCATTCTTGTCTCTATAGAAAATGGGTATGAAGGGGGACACGGGCAGGTCAGGAAGTTTTTGCAGCAGTTTGTGCCAAAGATAATGAATGGCTTCCTAGACTAGGGTGCTGGCAGGGCAAGGCAGAGGGACTGGAGAGATGCTCAGGAGATAGCATTGTTAAAGCTCGGGTGACTGGATGTGAAAATATACCAAGGATGAGTCACGATGGTGATGTTTACAGAGCGGGGGAGAATCAAGTTTGGGAGGGAAAACAAACCTGAGTTCAGGTTGAACATACCGAAGTTGAGATGCTTGCTGGCCAGACAGTGTCAGTGAGCACTGGTTACAGAGAGTCCTTGCTGTGTGCTAGGCCTTGCTCTGAGCCCTTCTGAAGCTCAGAAGAGACGTGGGCTGGGTTTAAAGATGATGGAAGCATTAGCAGGTCCTTGAAGCCCCTGAAGGGGATGAGATTGTCTTGGCCAAGCTGCTGACTGAATAGAGAGAACGGCCTGGGGCGAGCCCTGAGAAACTCCAGCATGTAAAGATTGGGTACTGGAGATGGAGTTGAGGCCAAAGAACAGCCTGAAAATAAGAAAAGGGGTCAGAGCAAGACTTGCCAGGTCACAAGCAGCCAAAACTCTGGAGCAAGATAAGAAATGAGAATTGTCTGTTGGCTTTAGCAGTGGGCAACCAGTCCCTCGCGTGGGTTGTAACTTTTAATTGGATCTGCTGGTGTCCTGCCAGGTATGCCTGGTGCTAGAACATTTAGCATGCCCCCTGAAGTCCTGGTCACTAAAACGAGCTTTCAGCCTGAAATATGTGACAGGTTTTTGAGAAGACGTAGGACATGGGGATAAAATATGAACCTGGAAAGGAACTTAGAGTGATCGTCCATTTCAAGGGAACAAAGCTGTGTAAAGGTAGAAAGAGGTCTTCCCACACCAAACACACCAAGTAAGGATTTTAAATCTTCCCTGGGGCTCTCATTAGATTCCCTTCTGTGGGGGAAGAAACAAAACCAGAAACAGCTCCATTGCTTTTTAACTGTGAGACTGGAGGCACTGTGTGGCTTAATCTTTCTAAAGCACAGCTTTTCTTGCTGTTGGATGAATATAATGAACTTGCTGCAGGATGAAAGGGAGCTAGTCCACATAAAGCCAATAGCATAGTGATAACAGCCAGTAATTTTCAGTGTTAGCTACTCTCGGGGTTATTGTAGGTAAATTAGTACAATTCATGAATATTAGAGCAACATTTATAAGTATTCAAATTACCCTCAAATGCCAGCTCCCTTATGAAAAATATGGTGATACATGCTGGCGGGATTATAGACACAAAGGGTTTGTTTCTTTAAAAAAAAAAAAAATATATATATATATATATATATATATATATATATATGTATGTATATATGTTCATATAAGTAGACAGGAAAATAATTTGCAAAAATTAAAGTAGTTATGTTAGGACATTGGGTTTTTTCCCCCTTGGGCTTTTAAAAAAACGTTAGGATGCCTGTACATAGTAGTATATGTTTCATTTTTAAAAGAACATTAAAAAAATATATTCCTTGAGATCTGGGTCCTTTAAGGTTATCTATTCATCTCTGTCTTTTCTGTAGCTTCTTACAAAGAATTCAAAGTTAATTAAATATTTTAATTGCATGGGGCTTGAAGTAAAAACCCTTTTTATTTTGAAGACGAAAATCTGGGCTCAAATGGACATTGATTGTATCATTTTGATTTCTTTTGTAGGACTTTAAGCTTGACTTTGGCAATTTCCAAGGCAAAACAAGCCAAAGGTGGCACGGAGGTATAGCTACCATTTTTCAAAGTCCTGGAGATGAAGTGTGGGGCGTAGTATGGAAATTGAACAAAAGCAATTTAAATTCTCTGGATGAGTAGGTGGCTTCTACTTATAAGTTTAAAAAAAACTAATTCAGAAAGTAAAATATATGTAAGGATGTATGTATTTGTGTGTTGGTTTGGCAAAGCCATGCCCTACAGATACATTTATTATTTTTCAGAATCAACACAGTGTACAGTAATGTTTGTTAAACAGTTTAAAAGGGCTGCTGTGGTGGAGACTTGGGATGTTTGCAATATCTTATATGACAAGATAGCAGGCCTTACTTTTTGTTCTGTTCATGTGTCTTTCATGAAGATTTTTGTTTCATATTGTGAAAAGGCGCAAAGATTTTTGTAATTGTTAAATATGTGTATTGATTTCAAAAGGACATTGATTCAGCTTTTAAAAACAATTCTTTAAAATTGCAGTTGAATCAGTCACTAAGTAATAATTTGTAAAAGCATCACCAACAACACATTGTTGGTGACTGGAATTGTCAGAGTTGTGTGGCCGAGCAGTCCATGCAAGAAATAGGCAGAAAAGAGTGGTCCTTAAGAAAAACCTGTTAATCTGACAAGGTTTGATTCTGTACCTCACTTAAATTATGTTGAGCCATCTTCTCTGCTTCTGTCTGGGTGGATGTCATCTCCATGTCAGAACAGTTAGTCCATTTTTTGTAACCAAAGAACTAACAATGTTTAAGGGTTATGAAGTGGAATTACCTTCACTGGAGCTTGTTTCTAGACAAGATAAATGCAGAGATGCAGAAGTACACCAGCCACTGTTGTTGCCCAGTATCACAGGGACTGTTCAGGACCACCGAGGATACCAGCACTGCTCTATGTATTGGTATAGTGTTTGCATACAACCTGTATCCTTCTATTTAATTTTAAATCACCTGTATTACTTACAATATCTAATATAACGTTGTTACATTATATTTACTTTTTAGGCCTAATTTTTTTTTTTTAATATTTTCAATCCAAGTTTGGTTGAATCTGCAAAGGAAAAACCCAGGAGTCCAAAGGGCCAATTACAGTAGTAAGCTTCAGGCCTTCTAATTGAAAGGCTAAGCTTATTTTTAATATGTTGATACGTATGTGTTCTGCTATATTCCAAACTACACAGGGAGCAGATACTTCCATATAGATAGTTAACTTGTTAATCCTGTACCTAGTTTGATTAAAAGACTTCATCCAGTGAAGCGAGTTACCTAGGTCATGTTTGGTTAGAATTTGGCTGTTCTGATTTCAGGCAAGAAGGAGTTGAAAGTGGAGTGTATGTCGTCATAGAAGTTAAAGTTTCAACCCAAGAAGGGAAACAATTAACTTGTCGAAGTTATCTGATGACAAATTATGAGAGTGCTCCCCCATCACCACAGTATAAAAAGGTAACTGCTTTTCAATTTTCACTGATAGAAATTAAATAAAACCTTTTAAAAGGTTTTGTGGCCAAGCATGAAGGTGCGTGCCTGTAATCCTAGCACTTTGGGAGGCTGAGGCAGGAGGATTGCAAGTTTGAGCCCAGCCTGGACAATATAGCAACTTGGCAAGATTTTGTCTCAAAATAAATTTTAAAAAGGAGGCAGTGTTGTGGATATTGCTTAGCATGAAGGACCCTGGCTCTATTTAAAAGTAATTTAAAAGGTTTTGTTTGTTTTTAATTCCACAGGAAATTTTTTTTTGGTGGTACTAAGTATTGAACCAGTGCCTTTGCACTGAGCTATATCCACAACTCTTAAAGCAAATTTTTTTTTTATATATAAGGTCTCATTAAGTCACTAAATTGCCCAGAGCAGCCCAAACTTTCAATTCTCCTGCCTCAGCCTCCTTTTGGAAGATAAAAATATGGATTAAAGATAAAAATATGGATTAGAGACTCCACCATCCCCTTTTTTTCAAAAACCCAAGCTTAGATGCTATTGGCAGGCACAGTTGGAACATGGCATGTACAGGGCACCTGAGCTTCAGCAGGACGGTCTAGGATAGGGCCTAGAATAATTAGCCTAGTGCAGGTCTTGAGGTGCCACTGAGCACACTTACCGTATATACCATTTCCTCCCACATGTCTACCATGGGTCACAGCAAGAGTAAGCCAAAGCTGCTCCCACTCCCTATCAGCTCAGTTTTTTTGAAGAATGGTGTTTTTCTGTATAGGTCACGCAAATTGTATCCAATATGATGATTTATTTACTTTTTTCCAGAGGGTACTAAGAAGTGAACCCAGGGCCTTTGCACTGAGCTACATCCACAATGCTTTTTATTTTTTATTTTGAGACAGAGTTAAATCACTAAGCTGGGCTTAAGCCTGCGGTCCTCCTGTCTTGGCCTTATGCAGTGCTTGGACTATAGGTGTGTGCCAACACACCTGCCCAAATGTGTTTTTATCTTCATATAAAAATATGTTTTTGAGCAAAAATGACATTTCATGAATATACTTAAAGTGGATTTGAAAATCCCCGTGCAGTCATGCTCAGTGTGACAGGAATGGCTGCAGCTCAGTTTTGTTCTATGAATTATCCTCTAGTGGTCTGAAAGCTAGTATCTCCGACTTTGACAATGTAAATGAAGTTGCAGGTGTACTAAATTAAATTGTGTTTCTCACTAAAAGGATATTTGTTTTGTTTTAACCATTTCTAGGTTATTTGCCTGGGTGCAGAAGAAAATGGTTTGCCACGGGAGTATCAAGAGAAGTTACAAGCAATAGAAACAAATGACTATAAGGGAAAGCTCTCAGAAGAAATGGAAGAAGTTCTCATCAAGGGAAAACAAAAACTCTATAGAACATAACGGAATATGCTGAGGATATTCTGTCTCTATGCTGATATGAAATATTCTTAACATTTGAGAACAGGGATTGGGAATATCTCCATCTTTATCCTACTTTCAACAGTACTTGGAAGCAGAGCTTCACTCGGATGATCCATACTTTCAGACTATAGCAGCTGGGTGAGGAGGTAGACATTTAAAGGGGGCTGTGAGGTGCTGGCATGCATGACGGATGGATGTGGCCACACCTTCTGAGGACATAAGCTACTTTATTTTCTTTCTTTATTTTCTTTGGAGTTGATCTCAAGGATCTTACTCTGTGACGAAGGATAGGTTTGCGGCAGGCTTGATGACGGTACTGGTGAGTTGCTCTGCTCTGGATTTTCATTTTAATCAACTTAGCAAGCAAGCTGCTGAGACAGTTCAAAATAAAATTTTGAAAGTTGGAAAGATTGTTCTTCAAGTAATACATGTATTTGTAATTTAACCTGTTTCTCCTACTAAAATATTCCATTTCCATATATTGTTTAACTCAAATTACCACAGGCCTGGAGCAGATCTTGGCTGTGTGGAGTCTATAAGAAGGGAACATTGGGGGCTGGGGATATAGCTCAGTGGAATAAGCGCCTGCCTAGCAAGTGCAGGGTCCTGAGTTCGATCCCCAGTACCGCCAAAAAAAAAAAAAAAAAAAAGAAGGGAACATTGTGCAAACTGCAGCCAGACAGCACAGGATCAGCATCCAGCCCCCTGACTTTCTGAGATTGCAGGTTATTTCCATCTCTGCCTCCGTTTCCTCATGTGCAGTAATAACCAAAAAACCTGTATCTTGTGATTGTTTTGAGGATTAAATGAGTCTATATGTATATAGTAAGCTTAGGACAGCTGACACTTTAGAACTATGAGTAGTCATTATTGTTCTTATTTAAAGAATTGAGTTTGTACAGGGCCATATTTGGAATAGGCTCATAAACT
Source organism: Dinomys branickii (assembly GCA_004027595.1). Lineage (NCBI taxonomy): Eukaryota > Metazoa > Chordata > Mammalia > Rodentia > Dinomyidae > Dinomys > Dinomys branickii. The sequence goes on along the minus strand of PVLD010000510.1, from coordinate 72,770 downwards.
AGGAGAGCCAAGATGTTGAAGGGAAGAATGTTTCCAGGCAGATACAGTTTAATTCTTTGCCTATCAGGAAAGTGACCTTGTAAAATTTATTTGATGAATAAACAGGGAAAAAAGAGTCAAGAAGAAACAGTACTTGTTTTCAGAAAATCCATCCTGTGGCATGCAGTCAGCTGTATCTTCCAAGCTGGCATGAGGGCAAACTGGTCACAGGAACATAAAATAAAAATGTGTTTTGTTTTCTTAGGAAAAAGTCCCCAAAGGGCTTTCAGGCTACTGTGCTGTTCAGTAGTGAGGCTGAGCTGTAGACTGCAGGGCAGACCATATTTCATAGTCGTCACAGCTGTTTTCCACTATACCCTCTAGGAATCTAGTTTTTTCCTAGTTTTCAAGTCTTCCCAAGAAGACCCAAGTTTGTCAGTAATGCAGAACACAGTAATTTTAATGTAGCAAGCAAGGCTTACTTTTGCTGTAGGTACCAAGAATTGAATATTACTGTAGTAATCTCACCTAAATTGACAACTTTCATTAAGGAATTCAGAATGCTAACAGTAGCGCTTTGATGTCTGGGAATCATGAGGCATACTGATTTCCTAGTTTTTAAGCTCATACTGTAAAGGCCGTAGGTGAGAACTCTACCAGCCCTCACATCACAGTACAACCAGGCCCTGTTAAGCTATAAGAACCATCATTTTAAAAAAGCAGTGCTGGGCTTACAAGAAAATAAAGAACATGAACTTCAAGTGGTACTATCCCCTCCTGCCCCAAAACAAAAAGGAAGATGAACTGTGAACGTTTAGCAACGGACAACCCTGGAAAGAAATGACCCCGGGGGTAAAATGCCAACAGTAGCCCTGGAGTTGGAGCCCTCAACCTGGAGCGCTCCTGTGTGGAACAAGAGCACCAGCCCTGAGAACGCTGAAACCAACTCTGCCAGCAAGGACCAGTGTGGCCCCCACTAGGCAGCTCCAGGGGCTTTCATGAGTGAGAGCAGAACAATTTTTTAACTTGTTTAAAAAACAAATTTAGAACCCCAAGGTTTTATAGTACTAAAATTGTCCAATGGACTATATGTATGGAGACTGACTTTTGGGAAGATGGGGTGGTTGTAATTACCATTTGCCTGTTATTGTAGTTAAGTACAACTAAAATCCGTGAGCAATGTATGTAAAACAAACATCAGAAGATTCTAAAAGGTAGAGAGAGAGAGGCAGAGGTCTATCTAGGAGCCTCAGGACCTAAGGCATGCATGCTGCTGAATCCCTTGCATTTTCTTTGGCCTTCTACATCTCAGACTTATAGCTGAAGAGGAAGTGAACCCAACAGGACAAGAAAAATCACCTGCTTTCTAGTCAAAGGACTAGGTACAGAAGACACAATCTAGTAAGGTCAGCATCTTAGAGAATACACACTACTGCAGTTATACAATGGAAAATAACTGTGTCTCCTCACAACCGCCCTTAGCAAAAGAAGTGCCTATATTTTCATACACGCCAGGATATCATCAGGCAGCCCAACTTCACTACCACCATCAGAGTAATGTTAGAAAGTGGGCAGTCTCCTGGCAGCCACAAGCCTCCCTCCTCCGTAGAGCCTGGATTTAATCCTCATCTGGCAGTAATGGTGTCCCTTGGCCTCCCTGCTGAGAGGCTTAAGAGTAACAGAAGATGTAAATTAAGAGCCAGTGTCTCAACAATCTCCAAAATGCTCAGGCTTCGGGTGAAAATCATTCCAAGAATCAGATAAATCCCAAACTAAGTGAAACAGCAATAAGTAAATGCCACGCCTGAGAAGATGGGTATGTTACAATTACCTGTTAAGGATTTTAAGGCAGACATCGTAAAAGCATTTCAATGAGCAACGAGAGAACATGTTTGAAATGGAAAAGTGTAGAAAGCCTCAGGAAAGAAATAGAAGATGAAAAGAAGCAAATAGAAATCTTAGTGTTAACAAACATAATAGCTGAAATGTAAAAACACAGTGCATGAGTTTCCCAGAGGAGTGGAGAGAACAGAAGAAAGAATCAGTGACAGAATAACAGAAAGTAACCCGGTCTGAACAAGAGAGGAATAGACTGACAGTAAAGCACCCTGACTGACAGAGCCTTGGGGACGCCTGGGACCGTGACAGTAAAGCTGACATTGTGCCATGACAGTCTTGGAGTGGAGAAAGGGCAAGCTGAAAGGGTCCCCCAAGAATGGCTAAAACATCCAGAATTTGGCAAACCTGCTTACTGAAGAAGCTGAAAGAACCCCAAACAGAGAAACCTTCACCAAAATACAGTCAAATCTGAAAAATACAGAATTAATGAATTAATTTTGGTGTTACCTGGCGTTGAGCCCAGGGCCTTACACACACTAGGTAAGCACTCCACCACACAGCTGTATCGTCAGCAGCCCCCGCTTTTAGGTTTTGAGGGCGTTTTGCTAAGTTGCCCTGGTCAGCCTCCAACTTGTGACCTTCCTATGTCAGCCTCCCAGATGACTGAGATTGCAGGTGCATGCCACCTCACCCACCTAGAACAATCTTGGGAGTTGTGGGAACTGACACCTGTAGGAAAAAAAAAAATTAAATGACACCAGATTTCTCATCAGAAACCATAGAGGCCAGAAGGAAGTGGTATATTTTTCAAAGACTTTCAAACTAGAATCCAATACCATAGCCTTTGAGAATGAAGTGGAAACCAAGACTTGTCAAGTGACGGAAAGTAAGAAAATGTATCACAGCAACCCTACCTCAGAGAAAGTGGAAGGGAGGTTTCTAAACAAAAAGGAAATGATGGAAGAAGGAAGCTTAGTACAACATCAAAAGGAAAAGTATGATGAAGAAAACTATAGATAAGTACAGTAGATTTCCCTCCTCTTGAGCCTTCTGAATTATGGTTGATAGGTGAGGCAAAACTTTAACACTATGTGCTGTGGTTCTGAGTATGTGTAGAGGAAATATTTTAAACAATTAGGGAGAGAGAAGAGAGGCAAAGTTTCTTCTACATTTAAACTGGTAAAAGAACATCAGTCATGAAGTTACATAGATAATATATTGGGAGTAACCACTGAAAATCTATATAAAAAGATTTACTTACAAACACTATAGATAAAATGGAATTCCAAAAGGTGTTTACATAACCCACAAAAAGGGAAAGAAAACAGATAGCAGAGAAGAAAAACAAGCAAAATGGCAGACTTCAGTCCCAACCTACAGATAATTACATTAAATGTAAGTGATCTAAATACACCATTTAAAGGACAGAATTTTTAAAAGGGCCCAACATTAAGCTATCTACAAGAAACTTACTCCAGTTATAATAGCATAAGATGCTTGAAAATAGTTTCTGAGCTGTTTGATGAAAGTAATAAGCAGTTTAGGTTGTAAGTAATACAAAATCTCATGGAAAGAGACACGGATGCAAACATTAATCAAGGGAGAAAATGAGTGGCTCTATTAATACCAGAAAGAATGGATGCAAGAGCAAAGGACATAGCCAGAGACAGGAGCATGTGATAAGCTTTTCCTAGTTCATTTATTGAACCTACTACTACCCTGCTACTCAAACCAGACAGAGAAAATACAGAATCAACAACCACAAAATAAACTTACCAATATCATTCATGAGTATAAATGCAAAACCCATTAACAGAGTATTAACAAATAGAATTCAGTGATACATAAGAATTGCGCACCAAGTGGAACTTATTCTAGAGATGCTGAGCTGACTCAAAATCTATCCATCTACCCATAGTTTGAAAAGCCATCAGAGTAAGCCACTATGTTAACAGAAAAAAAAAAAAATATATATATATATAATGTCACTTGATGCAGTAAGACCATCACAGAATTTCTCAGAAAAGAAAACACTTAACAACTACTCAGAAAGCACCTATAAAACGCCTAGAGCTAACATTACACTTACTGTAAGGACTAAGTGCTTTCTCCCTACAGCTGGGAACAAGTCAAGGAAATTGGCCCCCACCACTCTAACACAAAGTGGAAGTTCCAGCCAGTAAAGTCACACAAATTAAAAAGGAATAACTGGAACTATGCCTGTTTACAGATGTGTGACCTGATTGTCTATGTAAAAAAAAAAAAAAATCCCAAAGAATGTAGTGTTTAAAAATCCCTGGACCAAGAGCCAAGGATATAGCTCAGTGACACAGCGCCTGCCCAGCAAGCATGAGGCCCTGAGTTTTATTCCCAGGATCAAAACAAACCAACAAAATCCCTAGGTCCAGTAAGTTCATCTGTGTCATTGGATACTAAAAAATGAGCATAGAAAACTCAATTTTATTCCTGTATACTAGCAATGAGCATATGACACTGATACTAAAAATACAATACCATTTACAATTTTGAGTTAAATTTTAAAAATGAGGTTAAATGAACATACCTGAGCATTTGAAAGAGCAGTTTACTACATTCAAAACATTGTACAACCACCACCTTTATGTATTATTTCCAAAAAGCATTTGTCACACCCAAAGGAAACTACATACCTACTAACGGTTATCTCCATTCCTTCCTCCTCTCAGCTGCCAACTACCAACCAGCTCTCTGCGTATCTGGATTCAGTTATTCTGTATATTTCATAAAACTTGAATTATGCAAGGTGCAACCTTTTGTATGGCTTCTTTCATTTAGTGTAACATTTCCAGAGTTCACTCACACAGATGTACATCAGTACTTCATTCCTTCTTACAGCTGAATAACTTGCTGTTGTCTGGAAAACTACCACTGGTCCATCCTTTCATCCACTGAGGAATATTTGGACTCCTTTCACCTATTGGCTGTATGAGTAGTGCTGCTACCGACATTCATGTACATATATTTGTCTGAGTACCTCTTTTCAACTTGGGGCACTTATCCATAGGTACAGAATTGCTAGATCATGTTGCAATTCTACATTTAATTTTTTGAGTAACCACCAAACTTTCTCACATATGCAGAACTATTTTGCACTTCTACCAGCAATGTATACAATTTTTTTTTAGAAATGAAAGTACTTTCAGTGTAGATCTTAGAAAATATGCAAGGACTTCTATACTGAAAACTTAAAAACACTGGTGAAAGAAATCACAGTTGATCTGAGTAAAAGGCAAGACAAATGGTAACATTCATAACTGAAAGACTTAATAGCATAAAGAGGTCAACATTCCCAAATTCACATACAGATTTTAACAAAATGCCTATCATGTTTACAGCATGATTATTTTCACAAAATTTTCATGGAAAGTCGAGGGAAGTAGAAAAGACCCAGTCTACTGAATTCATGACTGTATGTTATTAGCAAAGGAGTAAAATCATAAATCAATAGAACAGAATGGAAAATCATTTAAAAAAACACACCCACACAAATAAACCAAGCTGATTTTTGGCAAAGATAATTTAATGGAGAAGAGGGAAACTTGCCAACAAATAGTGCTTGAATTAGCAATTAGACACTCAGGTCAAGGATGGCAGACGTCAGTGGGAGAGAAGAAATTAAACTTGGCCTAAGACTTCAGTGGCGACAAATCTGTCTCACTGTGCTGCAGCAGACACACAGAGCCCTTTCAGTCAGTGCGTGAGCCAGGTTGCCCCAGCAGCCAAGGATTGGATGACCACTCTTTATTCTACGTTAAATCCTCAGTATTCGTGTTTAATTGCAGTGTTGGTACTTTGTGATAAGTAAGTGGGTTTGGGATTGCAGTTTGGGCCCTTGGTCTCTAAAAGGCTTGCCATCACTGGCCTAAGTCTTAAGCCTTATACAAAAATTAAAGTGGATCATCGGTGTAAATGTCTGACATCAAACAGTAAAGCTTTCTTTGTAAAACCCAGCAGTTGCACCCTTGGACATTTATCCAATAGAAATGAAAACATGTTCACACATAAACTTGAGTATGAACATTTATATTACTCATAACAGCCCCAAATGAAATAACTTTGATGTCTTCGAACAAGTATTTAAACGAGCTGGGGGAGTCCACATCATGGAATACTGGTTGGCCATAAGAAGGAAAGAAATAGGCTGGCATGTAGGTCAGTGGGAGAGCACACTTGCCCAGCAGGCATGAAGCCTTGGGTTGGGTCACCCTATCACTGCAGAAAACAAAACACTAAAAAACCATTGATATGCCCAGTAATCTGCACGAATTTCCAGAAAACTATGCTGAGTGAAAAAGAAAATCTATCCCAAAATGTTAATAGTGTACTATTCCATGTTTTTAAGATTTTTGTTCTTTGTTTGTTTGGAGACAGTATCTCACCAAGTCACCGCTTGCCCGGGTTGTGCTTGAATTTGAGATCCTCTTGTCCCAGCCCTTCAGAGTGCTGGGATTACAGGCATGCACCATCATGCCCGGATATATTTAACACTCTCGAACCAATAAAATCATAGAAATAGATAACAGACGAGTGGTCCCTAGAGGGAAAGGAGAGGTTAAGGTGATATTCAGGGCAATGGAAGAGATCCTTGTACCAGCCGAAATGATCTGTCTTGGCATTAACTTCCATGTCCTGGTTGTAAGATTGTACAATAGCATCTCAAGATGTTACCTTGGGGCAAACTGTGTCAAGGGTACATGAATCTCTACATTATTTCTTCCAACTACATGGGAATTCACAATTATCTCAAGATAAAACATTTTAAAACAAAAAGTTTTTAAAAGTTTAAAAAATGTAAATGATAGACTCAGAAGAGACTGTTACGTAGGCACAGTGGGGCTGGAATTGAGGGCAGCTCAGAGATGGAGCGTGTGCCCAGCACGCAGGAGGCCCTGGGTTCCATCCTCAACACGCGGAAAGAAAAAAAAAAAAAATGAACAAGAACACTAGAAAGAGAACTGAGAAAGATCTTAGGAAATAATTATTGTTAAAATTAAGATTCAAAATGGTGCGTTTGTTTCTTATGGCTACCATAGAGAGTTATCACGGATTCAGTATCTTAATATTATCTTGTGGTTTTGGATGCCACAATTCCAAAGTGGGTCTCCCCGGGCTAAACACAGAGTGCTGGCGTTCGAATCACTGGCAACCCTGTATCTTTATCTGCAAGCCCGCAGTGGGGACCGAGTCCCTTTCACATTGCCCTGTCTCTGATCCCCTAAAGGACGCTGTGGTGGCACTGGACCCTCGTGGGTGACCCAGGCTGCTCGCCCCACCTCCAGGGCAGCTGCTAGCAGAACTTGATTCCATGTGCACCTTAGCTCCTCTCCGTGAATTCACCCAGTGCAGGGCTAGGACGCGGGTAGTATGAGGGGGCGGGGTCACTGTTCGGCCTGCCACAAATAGATTTTTTCAAAAAACAGACTCAAACGTCTACAAAATAATTATTGAATCAAAAGAACTGGAATTACTTAGAAGGTAGGAAAGAAACAGGTTGTGGAAAATATAAATGAAAAGTTGAAAGAAACGAAGGACACAGAATCCTAGAAGAAAAACTGTCTCATTTTTTTCTAGCAGGGCTTCATATAAAGAAAAACTGGAGAAATTAGAAGCACTTCGGGTATTCACAACTTTGCACACTGCGTCTCATTATTTTTGCAGTTTCGCTTTTGAATTAGGAACACGCTTTCCTTTTCTCAGAACACAGCCCTTGACGGGAATTTTAATACTCAAGAGTGTATATATGGTCACATGATTTAATGCTCTTCTTCAGTTTGAATAAATGACAGGTTTCTATAGCACGGATAACGTTTAAGAATAGTAATCAAGGAAATTTATTAGCATGTCAAAAACTCGCTTACACGTCGTTATAGCAAATAAAACAAACGTAAAACGTGCCCTGCTAACAACAGATCTACAACAAGCCGGGAAGAAGCACTTTGGTTTTTTAGAGTATAAGTTTAAGCATAGGCTCGGTTGTCCAGTTTGGTTACTTTTTAGGGAGTTTTCGTCAGGAGGGTCAGGTCCGGGAGCTGGCCGCGGAAGCCGGGCCGGGTGACACCGGGAGGGGGCGGGCTTTGCCCCATGCGGTCGCGGCCGAGCCGGCCCACGCGTTCCCCGCGGGTCACCACCGGGCGGGCTCTGCGGTCCGCCCACTCGCGGTACGCGGCGGCGGCGGCACAGGGCGCCCCTCGGCCTCCCGCGTCCTGCGGGGCGAGCGGCAACACCACGCCCGCTACGTCCGTCCCGCCCACCCGCGCCTCTCCCCGGGGCTCGCCCGGCTCCCGGCGCCGGCAGAGGGGCGCGGCCGTCGCTGGCTCCTGCAGTTCCCGTTCCGGGCCGCGCAGCTGCGGCCCCCGCGCTCCCCGGCCGCTGCCAGCTTCCCGGCGCACCTGGCTCCTGCTCTTGCTTCCAGATGCTGCGAGCCCTGCAAACCTAGGGCCAGGTAAGTTCTGGGGTTTGCACTGGGCGGACGCTTTTGGGGTGCGGGGCCCGCGAGCACGGAGGCACGGGAAGGCAGGATCTGCGTGCGGTCGGCGGGCGGGGCTGCTCCAGGTGGACGAAACGGAGACACCCGGGACGCCGAGGATTGCACCAAAAGTTCCAAAGTTGGGAGGCTTGCCGGTCAGCGGTAGCGGAACCCTCTGTCCCACCGTGGCCAAGGACTGGAGTTTTTAGTTCCACCTTCAATTTACAGTCACTTGGGGCACTTAAAATCCAGATGCTCAGAGCATTCCCTGAAGTCCCTCCGAATCTCCAGGGTAGGACCCAGGCTTGGTACTGAAATGCACCCCAGGTGATTGCAGCGTGCACCTAGGGTTAGGAACCACCACCATAGGCAAGCGGGGAGGGCAGTCCTTGGACCTCCTGCTATCCAGCCCTAAACAGGCTGCTTCCCGATGTCAAGAGAGGACTTCCCGTGGGATTCATGGAGTACGAAGTACGAAAATGAAACCATGTTTGGCTGGATCGACCGAATATCATATGCAAAAAGTCTCAGACGTGCAGCAGTGTCTTGGCAGGTTGTGAAAAACACAGAATGACAGATCATGATGTCCTGTTGGTTCTGCACCCTGGAACATGCCTAGATTGTTGGTATTTGAAATTAAGTCTTGGGAAATCGGTAAATCCTGCCTGGACAACTCCTCTGCCTTTGGCTTCGAGAGGGAAGCCAGAGGTGTGCTCTCCTGAGTGTGGGAACTGTCCTCCCTAAAGCTCCCTGTTTAAGATTTATTTATCACAGTCCAGGAAGATTAGCTGGACTGAGGATGTTAGAGAGGAGTGGATTGCCTGTTCTCCCCTGGGGGCAGGTAGCTGGAATCCAGGCAAACAGACAAGGGACAGGCATTTACTTACACTGAGCGGATTTAAAACCCACAGCAGAGGTAGAAGAGGGTGTTGCAGGAAAAGTAGACTTTACTTTTTGTGGAATGGAGAAAAAGCTCAAGCTTTGGAGCCCATTAAACTTGGGTCCAAATTCTGATTCTGTCACTTCTGCGACATGGGACCATGGGTGCAGAACTATGGTCCCATGTTGACCTCTTTTGTACCTATAAGATGGGGGCGAAATAGTGACTGTCTCCTGAGGCTGCTGTAGTTCAGTGAGATGAGGTGCATCACACACCTGTCAGGGTGGGTGGTGCACGGCCGGTGCCCTGTCGTTGGCAGTTGTTAGCCAGAGCTCCAGAGCCATCCTCAGTTCTCAACTTCTTCCTGGGAAAATTCCCCTTTGGTGCATCAAATGCTCTTTGAGCACAAGTGATTCTTCCTGTCTTGACTCTTGTGATAAGCTGAATAGTTGCTGCCATTTCTGTTAACAGATTTTAACCCAAGTTAGAAAGTCTTTCAAAGCACCAGGCATGGTGGAGCACAGGTGGAATCCCAGGACTCAGGAGGCTGGGACAGAAAGATCACTGAGAGTTCAAGGCCAGCCTGAGCTGTACAGTGAGTTCAAGGCCAGCCCAAATTACAGAGCAAAGCCTGTCTCCAAAAAAAAAAAGCCTTTCAAAGCAAAAGTTTGTTGAAGTATGACTTCCCGGCTTAGATTTTTAAATAAATGTGAGTTTTATCTGGAGCTTCCACACACCAGGCTGTGGGCAGAGATTACTACACAGAGTGGCCAAGGCAAGCTGGCCACTTCCCTCCCCTTTGCTCTCCTCCTAGTCTCTGAACCCATGGAGTCAGTTGGGGATCCTGTCACTCTGCAGGGATCTGACCTTGGTCCTTTGATGGAGCACAGTCCCCCAACAAACAGTGTGCTTCTTTACAGGCAAAAGGCAAGTTCGTGTTATGCTTCATTAAAATCAGTAGATTGCTCTGCAGTAGAGGATCACTTTAGAATTTGTTTTGCTAAGGAGTCATTTTCCTCTAACTTACAGCAAACTATCATTTAAGGGACCCATTTCTGGGTCAAGGGTCCAGGTAATTGCTAAGTGAGCACCAGATTAGCACCAGATTTTGCTAGATTGTGTGTGTGTGTGTGTGTGTGTGTTTGTGGTGCAGGGGGAGGGGTGGATTCATAAAACAGGAAAATGCACCTATTGTATGTTTATTTCCAAAAGTCCATATCCTTTACCCATCTGCTGTATCATTGCCACCACATAGCTTAGTGTCAGAAGTACTGGGGCCTAGTGGATATTTTCAGAGCCACACATGACTGGGCAGGGCAATTACACACTGCTGAAAAAACTCCTTATGGGGTAGGAGAACTGTGAGCAGAATACTTACTTGGAAGAATGTGGTGTCATTGTACTTCCCCTAAGAGTAAAGTTCTAATGACCAAGGGCTTCTTGTGCTTCACATTCCACATTCCCACACTGCTGTCTGTAATGTCAAGACCAAACCTCCTGGAGGAAATGGGGCTGATCAGTGGGATTTCTTTGGAGATCTCCTGAAACTCTTTATAACACAGAATGGTAGATCCCTTCTTTTAGGTGACCATTCCTGGTCCCATTTAATAAGGCCCATGTTTCACATGCAACACAAAATCAGTCATGCTGACAATTTCAAGTGGAGATACATCTACAACAAATACCAGCTAGGCAAGGCTTACATGAAAGAAACCTTGGGTTCTGGAGCCAGAGCTGGTGTCACAGGCTTGTTTTGTTCCCTGTCATGTGAACTTGGTCAAGATCTTTGGCCATTCCAACCCTATGTCCTCCCTTGTAAAATAATTCTTTCTTTATAGGGCTTTTGTTACTTGATGAGTTAATCCATGCAAAGGCTGGGCACACCATCTTTCAGTGACTAGTGATTATGTTGGTGGTAATAAGTATGATGCCAATTTGTTCCCAGTGTGGTCTTGCTATTTCTTATTTATGTAACTTGGGTAAAGTACTTATGAGCTTCAGTTCTATTCAAAATTGGGGGTAGCTTTACCTGTCTGGAAGAATTGGTTTGTTGCTTAATTTATTAAATGAAATAAAGTCATGTCTGATCTAATAGACCCTACATTACTGACGTAGGCTTACTGTGTGCTAGCAAGAATTTTAGGGTTTATTTTTTCCTTTGGTTGGCTTTGTTTTGTTTTCCAGCTTATGTAATCTTCCTAACAATCCTATGCAGTTAGTAGTTATCATTTTCCCTGTTTTGCTGATGAGACAGTTGAGGTTCCCTGAGGTTAAATATCTAGCCCAGAGAGGAAGTACTCTGTGTAGGACTTGAAGTGGGTCCCCCTTCTTAACCCTTGGCCCAGCTACCTGGTGAGTGGCCCCCCTTCTGCTTGCCCCACCCACCTCACCACACCCACGTCCTCTGGTTACCAGGCTGTGTAACAGATGGCTCCACTTCTAAACATAGGGCCCATCCTGCATATGAGATGAAAGTGGGGTTTGTTTCTCCTGCTGCTCAGATAACTTTTAAAGTTCAACCATTGTTTAGACTATTTGCCTTAACTCAGTTTTTTTTTTAAAAGCCCCCTCATTCTGATATTGACTATTTCAGTGTATTGTGTTTGTTTTGTGATAAATGTCATCTACATGCACTGAGACTGTTGGCATGGGTGTAGTAAAGCATCCCTTCACCCAGGCAAATGTTTAGGAAACAGAAGACAAACCCAAAATTTCCTATTTAACACAACATTCCACAGAAAGTACAGTGGCCTGGCTGGGCATGGCGGTAAACACCTGCAATCCTAGTTACTTGCAAGACCAAGGCAGGGAGATTGCAAGTTCAAGGCTAGCCTGGGAAACATAGTGAGACATTGTCTCAAGACATAAGTAATCAATTAATTAATTAATTTAAAGGGCTGGCGATGGAACTCAGTGGTAGAGTGCGTGCTGGGTAAGGCCATGGGTTCAATCCCCAGTACCACAAAGATAAAGAAAAAAAAGGAAAGAAAGAAAGGAGGGAGGAAAAAGAGGAAGGGAGGCCTGTTCTAAATACGTCCCGTTTTGAAATTTCTTATTCGCCTTCCCTCTTCTTTTTTACCCCATTCACTTTCTTGAGATCTGGCAGGCTTCCCAGTGGAACTTGAGGGCCCAGAGAGATAAGTTCTCAACCGAGTGGGTTGTAGATGCTTTAGTATTTCCTACAAGGAGGTGAGAATTTCTGGCTTTCCCAGGAGGTGAAATGCTTTGCTGGCTCTGCAGCCTGGTGTTGAAGACTTTTAGAAAACTATGAATAGCTCCTGGTTCATCCTGGCTCTTTGGGCATTCATTTTGTTAACATGAAAGAATAAATTTTTTAGAAGGTCCTTCTGGAACCAGGCATTTCCTGAACACTTTAGGGTGTAGCAATGAGCAAAACAGACCCAGTCTCAGGCCAAATGGAATTTGCAGGCTGTCGTCTTAACAAATGAACATATACTTTGTGGCTTAAACCACTGACATTCTTTCCTACAGTTCCAGAGGCTAGAAGAATGAAATTAGAATGCCAGCATGGTCCAGTGTTGTGGTGTTCTCTTCCTGGCTTGCAGATAGCACTTTCTTGCCCAGTCCTCATGTGGGAGAGGGAGAGGGAAGGGAGAGGGAGGGAGGTGTCGCTCACATCCCTTCTTCTAAGGACACTAGTATCCTCATCGTGGCTTCACCCTCAGACCTCCTCTAGTCCTAATCACCTCTGAACACCATTGCTGTGGAGATTAGAACCTCAATCTGGGACCTTCTGGGAGCTTACACATTTGGTCCATAGTAGGGGTGAGTGTAAACATACAGCTAAACATATAATTATAGACTGGGGAGAGTGCTCTAAGTGGAAATAACACAAGTCATGAGACAGAAGTAATTTGTTTCTTATAGTTCTGGAGGTTGGGAAGTCCAATATCAAGGAGCTGTATCTGGAGTTCGTGAGATAGCCAAGCTGGATTCTGTAACAGGCCCACTCTTAATTAACCCACTCCGTCAGTAACCCATTATGTTAGTCAGCTTTCCATCACCATGACAAAATACCTGAGAGAGTCCTCTCAAAAGGAGGAAAATTTGCTTTGACTCACAGTGTCAGAAATGTCAGTTCCTCGTCACTTGGCCTTGTTCCTTTGGGCCTATGCAGAGGGAGAGCATCACTGTGGTGTGAGGCAAGAAATTGCTCACCTCAGGGTGCTTAGGAAACAGAGGGAGGAAGGTACAGGGGTTACAACATCTCCTTCACAGCCATGCCTCCAAATGACCTAACTTCCATCCCCTGGGCCCCATGTCATAAAAGTTCCACTACCTCCCAATAGCACCATAGGCTGGAACTGGGATCTTAGCATCTGTGCCTCTGAAGGACATGTAAGGTCCAAACCATAATACCTGTAAACCTGCAAATCCATTAATTCTTTAATCAAGGAATGGCTTAATGCATCTAGGGGACAGAGTCCCCATGACTCAGTCACCTCCCAACTCCAAATTCCATGAACTACGACTTTGAGGATCAAGTTTCTATCACATACATTCTGGAAGACAAATATTCAAAACATACCAAACTTATTAGCTTTTCAAACACTGTGTTAAAGTGTGAAACAATTCTGGAGAGATAGACTTAATGGTTCTCAATTTCCAGGCCAAAAAACTAGGCTCAGCACAAAGTGAATGAAAGCAGGACCAGGATTTGGAGCCAGGTGTGCCCAGCCTACAGCACCCGATCTGGAGTCTTCTGGGACAGGTGGCGACCCCCTAGGCACCCAGCACCCTTCATCAGGAGCAGCAGCGGATGGTCTTGGGGGGATTCTCATCCATCTTGGATCCTGGAGGCAGGAACAAAAGATCCCAAAGAGCAGAAGGAAGCTGAGAATATGCAAGTCAGGGGATCAGGGTCTGCAGGCCCCAAATACCCAGGACCTCCTATTAAAGGGGCAGAGGAAGAGTCAGACAGCATTTCTGCGTTTGTTCTGTGCCCTCTGGGTGTAGCTCAGCACTCATTAGAAGGAGCTCTTCCCTCACCCTGTTTACTTTGGGAAATGGAAATTCATCTTATGACGAATTTGCACATAACTTGCAGGCCTTGGAAAGAAGAAATTCTTTATTTGGAGCTCTCAGGTCACAAGAAAAGCCTCCACCATTTAGGGCCAAGCTCCAGCCATGGCCTGCTAGCTTGCTTCGGGCATCTGCATATCCCTTCTCTCCTCCCTCTGGTGCATCTGGTATGTTGGGCAGCTAGGATCTCACTCATGGAGGCTCAGGCTGTCCAGCTCTGGGGCAGATAGTTAAGGGGCTGTGGTTGGGTCATCCTCTCAGTGCTGATTGCCCCTCAGGGTCAGTGCACATGCATGCCCAGCTGCCCTCTGGCTGAGCTGTGTGATGGATTTGTGCTGCAGATGCTGGCTGGCTGTACTTATGTGTTAAATGGGATGACATAAGTCTTCAGCCAAGTACGTTGGCCAGCAGTCAGCAGGGTGTTTATTTGCTCACAGCCAAATTTTAGCGTATATATTTGTGGTGACTAATATGTTTTGTTCTTGTGAAATGCTTTGCATTTGAAAAGCTGTAGACTCTTTCTGTGTTGGTCTGAAATGTGTGCTCCTGATGTTCTGCAGCTTCTAGATCTGTCCCTTGTGTACCATTTTCTTCTGCCTCAGTAGTTAATCCCTTTGCAGAATTCTAGGACCTGGTTTTTGATTCAAGGCTGCATGATATGCCATTGGCTCTTGTTATTAAGATGTTTTTGTTGAGGCTGGGATATAGCTCAGTGGTAGTGCACTTGCCTAGCATACATGAAACCCTGAACTCCATCCTCAGTACTGCAAAAAAAAAAAAAAAAAAAAAAAAAAAGGCTTTATTCACTAAGAGAAAAGAACTCTAGTGGTTTTGGAAATTTGTTTTTCAAAGCCTGGGTCAAGCCAGGAAAATGTCAATCAATAGTTGTAAATCAGTCCCATAATGCTCTGTGGGGGGCATGGTCATCAAGCAGCAGGTGACTAAGTAGCAAGCCATTGTCCAGATAATGCTTTGGAAAGTGAAAACTAGGCTCTGGTTCATCTTTTTAAGGCAGCAACTACTATGAAAGACTTAGAGCAATAGGAAAGGTTGGTGATACAAATCTGAATTTACTCACTAATCACCCTGGTAGGTGGCAACACCCCCCCACCTCCAGTGAACCTGTGATTTATTGAAATGTACAATGAAGGCCCTGCTGTGGGCAGTACCTGGCACCAGAGATATTAATGGGACAGGTTTTATGGAGCATCCTCTGTATGCTATAGATACAGTGGTTGACCAGATGGACACCATCTCCAGTCATCAAGTGCTGGGCCTCAAAGATGACCCAAAACTACTGCTTGTAGAGCATGACCAGTGCTGACTGTGTGACGGGTGCCGTTCTAAAGACTGTATGTATATTAACTCATCACATCTGAAGGTGCTCCTGTGAGATAGGTGCTATTATTACCTGCATTTCACAGATAAGGACTTAGAAACCTGGAAGGAAGGGTTATTTGTCCAAATCACACAATAATCAGAACCAGGTAGCCTGGCTGTAGGGTCTTTGTCCTTCACTGCCACTATCAATTGACATGAAAGAAAATAGTCAATTTAGAAAAGAAAGTGCAACATCCTTTGGAACAGGAACTCCAGTGGGCAGGAATTCACCCCTCCCTCTTTCTGACAGTGTTAGTCCTTGCGGGGACACGGGGCAGACTGATGCTGAGGGGCCTGCGTAGCCACAAGTAAACAAAAGAAGCAATGGCCTCAGTGCCAGGAGGGGTGGATTCTAGTTTTGTGCGGTTCAGACAAGTCTTTGCCTTGCTGAAAGCCTCAGTTTCCTCATGTCCACCATGGCCATGTGGGACCACAGACATTCCTCTCCATTCTCATCCGGAGGCCGAGGGTTCCTGCAGCGTACACGGCTGTCCTCCGGGCACTCTGAATGGGGCTCCTAGGGCACAGGAAGGGAGCACTGGCTCTGAGGAACGTGGGGTTGCTGTGGAAGAGTGTCTGCCTTTAGCAGTCCCACCCTTAATGCTTAGTCAGCCACGTCTGCATTCCTTTCTTTGTGGGCAGGTGGCAGTGTCTGCCTGTCTGGGGTCCAAATTACATGGTGTTTCTCTGTGAGAGAAAGACACTGGGAAGCAAGAGGGATGAAGGGAGGAGGGGAGAAGACAGAGGAGGAGAGAGCAGATACCAGAGGACTAATTTCTTTCTGTTTGTAAATTCTGATGGATTAAGTGCTTTGGGATAAAGTAAAGGATTGACAGTATACAATAGTCATCACCGCTTCTGCCGCTTGCTCCGTGTTCTCCCACAGGGACTGCCTGGAGTTGCCTGGTGCGGCAGAGGCCTGGGGAGTGGGTGTGTTTTCCAGGTTAAGTTCCTTAAGAAATTGAAAACAAATGAAGAAAAGAGCGGGGGATGTGGATTTTGGGGTAGCACGCAGGAGAGTACGGACCCAGTTTGTTGCCCGCTTGTTGCCCAGGCATCTTGATCAATATGGTATAAAACAGACTTCACCTTAGCTTCCTGTAGCTGCTACTGCACTGGGTTAGTCTTCCTGCCTTTCTGCTGGGCAATTTAAAGATCTCCTTGTTGTCCACATGGTGTCTTTACCCCTGAGTATCCCAGTGGCTCGCGTTGATAGAGACAATATAATTGTTCATCACTTGTAAAACTCCTCTACTAAGGAGGCTGTAGATTGAAGTCACCACAGTGAATGTACTAAAGAGAGAAGTAGCTGCCTAAAGGAGAATCCAGACACGATCCCCAGCATTCTCCGATACATGTGTTCAGGTTGTGCTGGGGGTTATAATCACATCAGTGGAGCTAAAATGTTCTAATTGACATTTTGCCCTCTGGATAATATTGGTGCTAAGGCAGGCAGGCACCTACTTGAGGTAGACAAAAAAAAGATGATTTTGATTTATACTAATTCAATAAATAACTATGAATCAAGTATACCTGTTGTCTAGGACTGTGGTTGACCGAATGTTTTGGATGTTCGTATTGTGCACAGCAAGTTCAGGCTTTGCCGTAGCTGCTATTTGCTGGTTAGACTTTAGTGATAGAGTGTGCTTCTAACAGAAAGGGAGAAAGAATCCAAAGTGGCTCCCTCAGTACCCATTTGGATGGGGAGCAGGTGCTGGTCCCTTGGACATCATCTGCCTGCTGCTGAGAATTCAGAATTGAAGCTCTGCCGGGATGAGAATGGTACCCAGAGGCAGTTGAGCTGAGACTGTGCTACAATGGTCAGAGGTCTATTTTACATGAAAAGAAAGTGAAATACAAGATGAAGGAAGTCTCGAAATGCTTGGAAATCATGGAGCACTTTCCTCACATGGTATTCTTTGAGGTCCTAAGATTTAAAAAAAATTACTGGAAAATCCGCTTTGTTGACTTTTGCTCTGTACTGTGTTTGTAGGCATTCATTCTTCCACTTGGATTCCTTATTTCAAACCAGGACATGAGTTGATTGTCTCTTCCTAAATTGAAGGTAAAATAAATCTGTTTCTGCCCACAAATGTATCAGGCTTACTGTGATAATTCCCCAAACCAGGAAGAGCTTTTCATTCTTTGTCAGCCATGCTCAGGAAGAATCTCGCATTCTGCCTGAGTGTGTTTGGTTTTAAAGAAGCATCTTTTGGCATTTTCTTATGTTTCCTAGAATAATATGATCTCTAGATGCATCCTTTAAAGTAGTAGTTTCTGTCCTGTAGAAACTGCAGTCTCACAAGTGTAGAGAGGGCTGCAGTGACCTTCCTCAGCCTAAAAGCATCTTAAATATCCCTTCTCTACTTTCAGTCTTGATTGGCTTTAGACAACTCCCTCGGCCTTCTACAGACTTCAGGATCCTCATGGATTGAGTGCTCTTGTAGAAGGGTGTTTTATCAGTCAGATTTGGGGCAAGGTTGAACCACAGTGACAGATAATTCATAAATCTAAGCAGCTCAAACAGCCATGGTTTATTTCCTGCTAACATTCATGTGCATCATGAGTTTGGCAAGAGACTACACACATTGTAGTTACTGATAACCCTAGGCTGGTGGAGCAGCCACTATCTCAATGGTGCTGGCCGTAGTGCTAGAAGGAAAAGAGAGTTGCACACTAATGAATTCTGCATTGAGGCCTAAAACTGCCTGCCTGAGTGATTGACTCCACCTCTGACCCCATCTCATGAGTGAAAGCAAGAGGGTGTGGAATGTCATGCAGGTCCCTAAGCAGGACATCTGAGCTATTTACTCAACAGTGTACTTATACTGCTATGTTGGTCTTTAACAAAGGGGTGGGAAGGTCTCCAAAAGCTGTCCTATGGTCAGTAAAATCATCTCACAAGCTAGACTTCTCTGTATATGACATCATCGCCCTTTTCCTGTGGCTACCAAGCTTCCTGAGCAGCAGGATGTTTGGGAACTGACGTCTCAAGAAAGGAAAAGAGATCGGGGTAGAGAGGGCGGGGGCAGAGACAGATGGATTGGAACAGACTCCAAAGCTGGCATGGTCTTTGTTTACATTCATTTCCATTCTCTATGTAGAAATTATCCCCTGTGGAAATACTTGCAAAATGGCCTGTCGATATAGAGCTCACTGTTTAAAAAACCAACTTTGTGTTGAAAGTCTAAGTTAGCCTCTGCCTCATTGCTAAAGAACATTTTTCGGTATGGGAGTCAGATCTTTTTAGCATCTTATCTGATGGTATTGCAACATCCATTTGCGGAAAGCTGTGTCATTTATTTTGAAAAACATATGTTTAAAAAAAGAATAAATGATGATTCTCAGCAACTGGGTATCTAAGAAAAGAGTGAAATTATGAATTCAGTTTAGATGGTGGAAATTGATTTTCATGAGGTTTCTCTTCACCACCCAGCCCTCTTTGGTTGGGATGGGGGCCAAGTTCTGCCTGCCAGTCCTGGTAATCAGTGTTTGTAGTCATGTTCTAGGCTGGGTGACTCAAGCACTGCTGGATGACCTTCTACAGAATGGAGATCAGTCTTAGTCATTTTTCTTGTTGCTGAGACAAAATATCCAAAGTTTAAGGAGGGAAGATTTATGGTAGCACACAGATTATAGAGGTTTCAGTTTGTAGTTGGCCGGCTCCGAGGCAGGGTGGCGTGGCAGAGGGCAATGCAGAGGAGAAACAGTCCATGACAAAGCAGGGACGGCATAAGGCAGCAAGCAGCAACAGCAGCAAGCAATGAACAGTCTTCTTTCTCTTTTTCTATCCAGCCTGCATGTGCTTAGGGCAGGTATCACTCACACCCAGGGTGGGCTTTCCATTATCCTCACTCAAAACTATGCCAAATCAATCCATGGCCTAATTTAGTAATCACACCCTTGATCTCAGCATCACACACTCTATATCCAGCCACCTCTGAAAAGCTCCACCTATGAACACGTTGTGAGGCTTTGGGGGGACATTAGAGACAAGCCATACAAGGTGCCACCAAATGCCAGTGTTCTCCAGGATGTAAGAAGCAAGGGCACACTGAATTTATCCCTGTTCATAGGGTTGATTATGAGGACCTGTGAAACAAAGGATGCCATGCCTGGGTGGCTGGGGGACCACTACTCATGTCTCTGAGTTATCCTTCTCGCCGTTTCAAAGTCAACTCCCTAAAGGAGACGGGTCTAGCTGTATCTCCCCATCACCTTCCCTTAGAGCAGGTATCTGATCGTGGTGACTGGAGCCTGAGGAAGCTCTCGAAAGAGTACCAGACTCACCCAGCTCACACATGCTCACCACACTGGAATTCCTCATTCTGGGTCCCCCTACCCCGCTCACCTATAAACTCTGCATGGGCGTGGCAGTGTTTAACTTTGCTGTGCCTTGGTTTCCATGCTTGCAAATGGTAAGTTACCCTGACCTCTGCTGCCCCCGGTTGTGGTAAGGACGGAAAGAATAGATGGAGATAATTACTGAGAATCTATTCCCCCCCTCCCCAGCCTCGTCTAAGCACTGTGTGCCCATTCACTCACATAACCTCCCAGCAACACAGTGAGGCAGGGATTCTCACTGTGAGAGCCTAGTGAGGTGTGGCTCTTACAACAAGTGATCCTTCTAGTAAGCCTTGGAAATAGAGATCGCTTTGGTGAGCAGCCTGAAAAACACTAACAACCCATCCAAGCAGCTGAGCGTTCACACGCAGGAGCCTCTTTCTGACTTGTTCACGATCAGGTTTGAATTCAGCCGTTGATGCCTCTGAAGACCATGCACTTAACCCTGAGGTTATCCTGCCATGCAGGGTGGCAGTATGTGTAAAGCGCTAGGTCAGGGCAGGGGCCCTGCAAAGTGATTTCTCCATGTTAGCTGTTGTCATCTGTGCCCTGCTGTGGCCTCCACGCAGACCAGGGCTGGCAGTGAGCAAGACCTCAGAGGATCTCTGGGGACACAAGGAATAAGGCTGCAACGTTGTGGAGACTTTTCCACCATGCCAATCTCTGCCCACTGCTGGCAGCTGTTCCTCGGGTCACGTGGAGGGTAGAACATTGTTTTTGCGACTTGACAGCTGATAGAGGCTGCTCAGCAAGTCGCCCAGATTGGCTGTGGCAGCTTGGCAGGCAGGGTCAGCCAAGGAAGGTGCCACCACTTGGCATCACTGAGTCTGCTGGGCACAGGGAACGGCCAGGGTGCAAAGCCTGAAAAGAGCAGCATGGCCAGTGAGTTTTTCCATTTGATAAAAGGAAACCCATGTAATGCAAAGCACTGTGTTTTATAAAGAAGCCAGGTTGGTTGGAAACCAGTGTCTGCAGCTCAAAGAAGAGTCTTGGAAGTTCTAAAGAAACATCCACTAACAGTCAGGAGATGACCAAAATGTGGGGTGATGCCGATGTGTGAAGGGCCAGTATCCACATACATGCACAGAGGTGAAAGCCGAGTGGAAATACCCAGAATGTAATAGTGATTATTGCCTGAGGGCGGTTAGGTAATTTAATTTGTTTTTCTATAAGCTTTTTTTCTTTTTTCACTTCACAAATCTTCCACAGTGACCAGTTATATGGGCAAAGTTACTAAAACATGGGAAAGACATCTAGAGAACACATCTTTGTAGAATGGTTTTTATATCTTGGCATTGCGGGTTTGAGGAACACACATTTTTCAGGGCGCTCTGGGATAGTGGAGAGAAAAGACAAAAACCTAGAGTGAGTGCCTTGTTAAAAAGTGACATCGAATGTGTGTGTGTCTGGTTTGGGGCCTCCCCGGGATTAGGGGACAGAAATAGAGTCATCTCCGCCCATGGTCTCAGCTGTTCTCCCTTTTAGGGCAGCCATGTGTCTGGGTGACCTCACTGTGTACAGTGATGGCTGCGCTGACAACAGGTCAGTGGCAAAGCCCTTTTCAGCCCTGCTCTCCACTTGCCTTCCCCAGACTTCTGCTGGATGCAGACCTCCCTCCAATGCAAGGTCCAAGTTCACCTCACTGGTGTAGTCTTTGCCTAATTTTGGGCCATTTGAAATATGTCTCCCCAAAACCAAGTAAAAGAAATCATCTGTATAATCCTGTAGCTCAATAATCACACTTGATGTGGATTTCCTCCTACTCTTTTTATCTTAGCATGAGTATTTACATGACCACATTATGATGTATAGCTGGGCGTGGTGGTGCATGCCTGTAATTCCAGCATTTACGAGGCTGAGGCAGGAGGATTGCTTAGAGTTCAAGACCAGCCGGAGCTACAAAGTGAGCTCAAGGCCAGCCTTAACTGCATAGCGAGACCCTGTCTCAAAAAGACCAATAAATAAATAAGTGCATATTATGACGTGTAGGAAGTACAGGAATACTGTCTATGTTTGAAATTTCACATATACTTTAAAAACCTTTTCAGAAGATATTTATGAACAAGAGTAAATATCTATATGGTTAATAATAAATTTAAAATGATAAAAGCAACATTTAATTATTGTTTTTGTCTGCTAATGTATACCCATAAGGCTATACATTTCTGTGACTAATTTATTCCACAAATTTGCATATGCTGTATTTTCATTATCATACAATTCAAAATATTGCTAATTTCCATTTTAATTGTTTTTCTTTGACCTGTGAGTTTGGGGATTTTTTTTCAAGACACCTTTTTCTTATTGACTTCAACTCTGATTCCACTGTAGTCAGTCTCAATGATTTTAGTCCTTTGGAACTTGTGAAAAACTTTCAATTTAGTCCAGACTACAGCCAATTTTGACAAACCTTCCATATACACTCATCATGATGGCAGCACAGGGTTGCTGTTGGCTGCAGTGTTCTGTAAATGCCGCTGAACACAGACTTAATTGTTTGTTAAGATCCTCCATATTCTTATGTGTTTTTGAGTTTTCTGGTGTTTAGTGCATTTTGTTTTCCAGTTATCCAGTCATTGTAAAATCCTTTACTATGATTGTAGGTTTGTCTATTTCACTTTTGTCAATTCTTGCTTTATATAGCGTGAAACTATGTTAGTGGGTGCAGAGAAATGAAACATTGTGAAGTATTCTAGAGACATGATCTGGGAAAATTTAAAAATTCTACCTTAATTTCAAATAACCCTGCCAGTTTTCTTTTAGTGTGCAGTGTACCTTTCCTGCATTTGGATAGTGAATGAGTTAACTAAATTGTCATTTTATTTAAGGTGTGTCTGTTTGTATCAGTCAGCCTTCCTGTTGCTGAGAAACATCACACCTACAATGTAAAGGGGAAGAGGTACCATTGGCTCCTGGTCTCAGAGGATTTAGTCCATGGCCCCTGGGATCCAGGGAAGAAACATCATGGCAGAGGGTTTGACAGAGCAAGGCGGCTTAGTTCACAGCAGCTGGAGAGCAGTGCCAGAGAGGGAGTGGCCGGGCACTACACATAGTACCCAAGGTCACCTCCGTGACCCACCCAGACACACCCACAAGTGTGCTTCACTAACCTACATTTCTTAATTCCATCAAGTTGATAAATCGGGGTTACCCTACACACTTTTTAAACAGCATGCAGGTTTTTTCCTGTCAAGTCTGCCAGATTGGTATGTCTAGTCCATTTATATGTAATTTATTTAAAAATATATTTTGATTTGTACCTGTTGGTTGTTTTATTTTTATCTTGCCTGATTTGTGTTTTTCTGTCTGCCTTCTTTCAGAAATAAGCACATTTATTATTCCATTTTCTCTTCCTATTGTTTTGCATTCCTTTACTATTCTTTAGTGCTAATCTAAAGAGATTGAAACCTGGGATCTTTGAATTCTTAATGTCTAATATACAGTAGTACTTTTAGCTGGGCATGGTGATGTGGGCAAGTTATCCCAGCTATGTGGAAGGCTGACACAAGATAACTGTGAATTCCAGGCCAGCTAGGGGGAAAGAGATCCCTTCCACTTCCACCACCTAAAAGTTTAAAGTCACACATTTGCCTGTCACTCAAACATATTTTGCTCTTGGAGAGAGACATTAACTTCCTTCTACCTTTGGTGGCATGACTGTCATGAATGTTAACTCTACATACATTGAGGTTGTTTATATTGCTTTGTTCAGTCAATACCCACTTATATCTGTCCACATATTAATACTTTCTGTTGCTCATCATTCTGTTTTTGTCTTGGGATTGTTTTCCTTCTACTTGAAAGAAATTTATTTTGTATTTATTTTAGAGCAAACAGTCTAGCAACAAAGTCTCAGTTTTTATCTGAGCTTGTCTATTTTGCTTTTGCTTTTAAAAAATCAATTTCACTGAAGTACAACTTGCATAACATTTATAGATTTTAAATGTACAGGTTGATGACAAAATGTGTGTGTACGTGCCTGCATATGTATAAACTCTGTTTCTTCAGTGTCCATAGATTGTAGAATCCCCTGCAGATTCCAAAACCCTGAAGGCTTAAATCACTTCTATAAAATGGTATAGTAACCTACGTATATCCATGTGTATGCTTTATTTAAATCATCTCTAGATTACTTATAATACCTGAAACAATATCTATGTAAATGGTTCTTATACTATATTGTTTAGGGAGTAATATGAAAATTATACATGCCCAGACTTTTTTCCAAATATTTTTGATCTACAGTTCATTGAATCTAAGGATGCAGAGCCCAAGGAGAAGATGTGATGGCAGATACACACCCAATGGATAAATGGATAGATTTACATACAGACATTACTCCACACGAGATACAGACCATTTCTATTTTTACGACTTTCCCTCTTCCTCTTTGCAGCCAATATTTCCAACATTCCCATCTGTACCCTGCCCCAGAAGACCATGGACCCAAGACTGAGTTTCATTTTGTGCGGGTCTGGTTTTTCTCAGCCTAGAGTCTGTGGTTGTTGCATGTGTGTTGCATTTGTGTTTCATTCACATCTAGTGTGGTTAGTACCCTATCATGTGACTGTATTGCTCTGTGTTGATCCTTTCATGGCTTGCAGTGGAAGCTACCAACTCTGACCTTCCTTGTGGAAAAAAAGGAGAGAACCTGTCATAGCCTCCTATTCTTTTCAAAGGTCGATTTCTAGAAGGGGAAGTTACTAATTCGACACTTTCCACAGGCCGTGGACACATGCTATCCAATGGTTTTCCTTTCCGGAGGTTTCCACCAGTTCACACTCCTACTACGGCAACAGAGTCCCCTCCAACCACACCACCAGCATGTTTGTACCTGAGTATCCAAGGCTGCAAAACTGTATCTAATATGTGGCTACTGCGTACTTGGCCTGTCCAAGTGGACATGTGCTATTAGTGTAAGCAAAACAACCAGATCGCAAGGGCTTAGTTAAAACAAGAAGGTAAAATATGTCTTTAATACATTTTATACTTAAGACATTGAAATAATATTTTGAACACATTGAGCTACATGAAATATATTATTAAAATTAATTTTATGTGTTTATTTTTAGTTTTATTAATGTGGCTACTAGAAAATTTAAAATGACTAGGAGGCTTTTATTTTAGTTCTACTAAGTAATGCTGTTCTATCATCTTATAGAATTTCTCATTTTTCTATACTTCTTTTCTCCTTTCATTGACTGCCTTGCCTCCAGCCCCTGCTGCATCACGGTCAGGGCAGCTCTCCTGAATCTTCTCTTCAGGGCTCTGCAGAGGTTTTATTTACTTCAGAAGCTGAAATTGCAGTCTGGGCCCTGGGCACCAGTGTCCACAACAATCTTGGAGTGGTGGATTGCTCCTCGGATTCTTTTACTTTAGGAATTAAACTTCTCAGGGCAGATCAGAAAGCCACAAAGAACTGGATGCAGTGGTGCACATCTGTAATCCCTGCTACTTACTCTAGAGCAGCGAAGGGGAACCTTTCAGAGGCCAACTGCTCAAACTGCCACCCAAAAGCTGCTTACAGTATTTATTGCAAAGCGCTAACACTGCAATTAAGCCTGAATACTGAGGTTTTAGTTTAGAAGAAACCCATACACTTGGCTTGCGCGCCAGAGGAGAGGGCTCTGCCTGCCCCCTGTGCCACACACGCTGCAGGTTTGCCACCACTGCTCCGATCACTTCCCTAGCTTGGCTGTTGCCTGGAGCTGCCCCACCAGGATCTCCCGCTTCTCTGGTGCTCACTGCCCCACCCCACGCTGGGGAAGCCGCACCCCTCAGGGCAGGCCCCGCTCGCCTTCCCTTTTCCTTTCCCTTCCTTCTCTCCTTTCCCTTTTTCTTCCTCTCCTCCTTTCCCCACTAGACCAATCCTCTATCCATCAAAGGCAGCCAGGGCTCCTTTCAGGGCCAGGAGCTCCTGGCAGGCTGGGGTTTGGTAACAGATGTCCAGGAACTCTCTCTGATATGGGTCCAGTCTATCCTTGGGTTCTGTTTGCCAGAGCGGCATTCAGTTTGCCATCCAGATTCACTGAGTGCCTGCTGAAATGAGCTAAGCACACAGCTGGTTAAATTCCAAACCCGGGCCCTGGAAATTACAAAACCACGTCCTGCCAGATGCCCAGCCACACAGCCACACTGCTTGATCCGGGAGTTTCCTCAAGCTCCCACTTTGGGGAGAGGAGGGATGTCTGTGGTTATTACAGGAAAGTCCAGGAAGACAAGCCACTGTTTTTGTGGGGGTCACAGGCACAGAGACAGAAGCAGATAGTAAATTGGGGCCCTCGTGGGAGACAGATGAGGAAAATTGTGTAACCTTGTTCCCATCCTCCAAAAGAGAGCAGGGTGACATTGCAAACCTCAGCTCACTGTATGAAAAAGTGACTTCCTTCTTAGTTTTCTCTCACGCTTGTGACTATCTTATAACCTCAGTTCTGTGATGCTCTGTCTGAGTCTCCCAGTTGCTTCCACGAAAAAACATGCCTCAAACTCAGAATCCTTCTGGGTGGCACCACCAGCTGCAATACACATGCATTGCTTTCCTTCTGATGAATTTATTTTTGTGTCACTTTCTATTTATTGTGCATTTTCTCTGTTTCCAATGATGACACAAAGTTATACTTAATCTATTAGAGTTTTAAAACTCAGTTTAAAGCAATAAGTTAATAGCCAGGTATAATAGCACATGTCTATAATCCCAGCACCCAGGAGGCTGAGGCAGAAGGTTTGCTGTGAGGTTGCAGCCAGCCTAGGCTACATAATAGGACCCTATCTCAAAATTCCTCAGGCAGATCCTCAAGTGGGTCACAGAACTGACACCAGAAGAAAAGATTCCCTTCCCACCTAATAGGTTAGCACCCTTCTAGCGACGTCATAGCTAATCACTCCATTCCTTTAAATTCTCTTCCTTATGTATCTCTTACCCTTCCTTCATTTAGAATGTTATGCTAATTGTCACTTGCTCACCTACTCAGGCTATCAGAGGAAAGTTATTGGTGGGAACCAGCTGAGAATCTCTACAGAGATTCAACAATCCAATAGGTTAAAAAAAAAAAAAAGGAGGGGGAAGGAAGGAAGTATGTCAGAGCAGAAAGTCACATATGACTTGGTGGGAAAAAATTTGAAAACCACCAGATTTGACTGTTTACATAACATAAATGGCACCGTTACGTTAACATTAACTTAATGACCCTGAGAGTGTTGGGAAGTCTACAAATATTTTCAGCTCAGCAACAACAAAATGTAAAGCATCTCTCTGAAAATGTATGCACTGTCCTACTCAGACAAAGAGACAAGTAGCCAGCTCAAGGCCTGTCCACCTCCAAGAGGATGACTCATTCTGCAGGCACAAGGCTGACTAAAAATGTAGCTAAAGGATTTTAGTTTTGTTCTCATTGTTACCAGAAATCAAATGGTACAATTTTGAGATAACTCCGATGAGCTGAAGTTACCTTTTTCATACCCAAGTAGCTTGGCTCTCTTCCCAGCCTCACAGGAAGCTCAGCAGGTGCCTCTGCAGGTCACAGAGCACTGAAAACTCTAGGCCAGCTCCCTCCGTCCCTCACTCCACGTGTGGCACTGTTTCTCCTTCTTTTCCCCAAGTGCTGCACAGAACAGACTTCGCGGAAGTCGCAGTGATAGCAGGGGGTGGAGCTGGGGCTGGGGCTCAACCAGGAAGGGGCAGTCATGACTGAGACATCACTGTCCCCATGCTCCTCGGCCCTGGCTGCCACAGTGTCTGCTGTCACCCTCGGGCCGTCTGTGTCTGGCCCTTCTGACCCACCAACACTTCAGTTCTCTCTTCTCTGGGCTCACTGCATTCCTCACTTGAGGATGCGGAAGCCTCCAGTCCCTGCTAACATTTGTCAGATAACACAGTGTCCTGTCTGAACCCACTGTAGGATCAAGGCACACCTTTGTCTGTGAAAACAGCAAGAATTAGTTTTGCTAAACAAAACTGTAGGCCACCCTAGTGATGTACAAACCTCTAAGTAGATGCAATTGGATTATGAGCCCCCCCTTCAATGCATCTCAGATAAAAGCCGTAAGTGTGGCTCCCCCCAGCTCTAAGTAGAGAAACCCAAGACCACTGATGAGAGTAGGAGAGAGCCTTTCACAGCTTTTGCTCCACCGCTGTTTGTCTCTTCAGGGACTGAGAAGAGGGGCCCTGGAGCCCGATCACTCTTCTGCCAGGAAGACACATGCAGCTGAAGATGAATTTGGGGAGAGCAGCTGCTTGCTACCTGAGCTATGGAGACACAGGGCCATCGTGAGATGGAAGGTGGCCCATCCAAGTCTCGCTCCCACATTAGATTGTTGAAGGTCAACCGAGAACTTCTCGTCACGCACATCCATAACATTCAGTGTCTGGTGGACAACTTGCTGAAGAACGACTACTTCTCAGCAGAGGACGCGGAGATCGTGTGTGCCTGCCCCACCCAACCTGACAAGGTACTGTGGCAGGATTCATGGCAGCCAGAAGGAGCTTCTCCTTGCGGGCCTGAGGGAAGGGTTTGGGGAGGTTAGTACACTGTGCAGGCTTTCATCCTGAGGGCTCGGCGAGTATGTATGCATGCGTGCTTGAGTGTATGTGTGCATGCGTGCGTGTGCATGCATGTGTGTGGCTGAAGCAACTTCTTACCACTCAGCTGTCATTGATGTATCATTCCCAAATTATGAGCGTAAAACACCAGTGGTCACAGCCACTCATACCAAGGGCTGCTCACACTGGTTCAGGTCTCCGGATAGGGACTGTGTCAGGGTTCAGAATGACCGCGACCCAACAGGCTCCCCACTGAAGAGCTGTCTGTGCTCCCCCTGGGAAGTCTGACAGCTCTACGTTTCACCTCAGCATGGCAGGTCTTCAGAAAATTAAAATGGATCCCATAAGTCCTTGTGGAGAGGAGTGACAGGCCTGTGTGCAGTGTGACACTTCCAGGGCTCACAAAGACCAGATAGCTTGGTCTCCTTTGGACTTTTTCTGCAGTTTTAGTAACAAGGCTGTTCTTAACACGTAACATGTAGGGGGGTCTGTTACCCTCTTGCCATGTGGTGTGAAGCCCCATCTCATTATGCCTGAGGGGTGACTTGCTCCTCTCCACACATTCCTATCAGAAAAAGAGAATGCCATGGGTGTGCATGGGTTTCACTGTGTGCTCATCTTTTGTTTTTAGGCTCATAGAAGCCTGCTGGTTTTGCAGAGCTCTGTGGCTTTGTTTCTGGCTAAGAAGGTCACTTAGGTAGATCCTAGGCCTCCAACAGATGCCTTCTCGCTCTGGCAGGGCAGATGGCTACACTAAGAGCTTGGAGCCCTGCGCTGGTCCATCCCTCATAACAGCTCATGCTCTTATGCTTGTGCCACAAACAGGTCCGAAAAATCCTAGATCTGGTACAGAGCAAGGGTGAGGAGGTGTCCGAGTTCTTCCTCTACGTACTCCAGCAACTTGCAGATGCTTATGTGGACCTCAGGCCATGGCTGTTGGAGATCAGCTTTTCCCCTTCACAGCTCATTCAGAGCAAAACTATTGTCAACACTGACCCAGGTACAAGCCAGCCCCAGCAGGACTGCAGGCACCAGCGCAAGCAAAGCCCTGGGGTTTGGAAATGCTCTGATGCATGGGTGGCCATGAGCAGCACAGGGTTGTACCTCACAAAGCAGGCCTATGTGCTTATTTGGGTTTTAGGAAAGAAGAGCTGGTTCCTTGCTGAAGTGCAGCCTGCTGACCGCACCTCACCTGGCCATGTGTAGCTCGTCTGGTAGTTACCTTGCAGTGCTGGGGATGGAACCCAAAGCTTTGTGTGAGGCGACAGCTCTGTGACTGAGCCCCAGCCCCAGCCCCTTTGACTGGCTTATATAGGCCTCCGGGTAAAGTGGGAGAAGACTCCATCCTGACCTTTTGCTTACCTCCTACTCTTACATCAGAGGAGAGGAACAGCTTAGAGAGGAAAGGGCCAAGGGCCATAAGTAAGTAGGACCCACAGCCATGCCTCTGTGACCACCAGACACACCCCAAAGTGTGCTTTACTGATCCCTTGGATGGAGCCCAAGTCAGTCAAGTTGACATAATTTTTGGTTCCTTCCTCTACCAAGAAAAGGGAAATATTCCACGGTGAGTAGTTCTTTCAAAGGACTTTTCCACTGGTCCCTTTCACCAGCTACTCACTAGCCTTTAAAGTATAATTTATTTATATGCAAAAGACTAACTATCTTTAGTAAAATCCACTTATACAAAATGTCCAGAAAAAGCAAATTTCGAAGAAAGGAAGCAATCTAGTAGTTCCCGAAGTCTGAGGTTGAGACTGGGGTTGGTGGCAGATAGGAATTAGAAGGCTTCAGGAGAGTGATGGAGGTGTTCTAGACTGGACTGTGACAAAGGCACAACTATAAATTTAGTAAGAATCACTCTGTTTATAACACTTATGAGGGAGCTTTGTGGCATGTAATTTATGTTTCAGTAAAGCTGAAAATAAAATACAATTCACTTTACAAAGCTCAAAGACAACACATTAGACTAAGTTGTTGAGAAAGGGTTGTAGATGGTTCTGAAAAGGTGCCCAATTGTTTGCTAACTGAATATCATTTTAAAGTTCAAAAGCATTTTAAAGAAATGTTTGCAAATGTCTTTTGGGGGAAGAATCACCTGCCTTCTGGTGCAAGTTTTATTTTTGTCCCTCAGGTGTGTTGGGGGCACCATACCCTTGTGAGCATGTTAAAGCATTTTCGCCTTTGGCAGCCACTTACAGGTCACCCTACAGCTTGCACCCAGCATGGACAAGCTGAGGCCCAGCAGGCTGGGTGCTGTCTCATCTCACCATCTTAGTCATGGTGCTTTCGGTGAGGTGTGGCTCCTAAGCAAACCAGAATAATGCCCATCACTGTTTTATCACCTGGCTAGTCTATGGCTCCAATTGTTTAAAGAGCAATCAGTGCTGTGGGCAAAAGAAAGGTTAAAGTCCTTTCTGCCTTCATAATATGACTTTCCACAGTACTGGCTCCTGCTGTCTTGACTGGATGATGGAGGCGGGCTGGGGCAGCAGGGCCGCCCTGAAGTATGAAGGGCTCAGTCTTCTTGGCTAGAATTCAATGGGAACAAGCAGGCGGGGCTCAGAAACAGATCCCAGTGAAGTCTGTCGCCCTCTAGCGGCATACTCAGAAATCACGCAGAGAGGTGCTAGGGCCTCTAGAACTCTGGAATGCAGGCTCTGATGATACAGAGGGTCAGCGTTTGTGGAGTGACTGCACTGGGTCCTGGGAAGGGCTGTGGGTTTAGTTTGCTAGTGTGCTTGCCTTTCCTCCTGCAGACCTCCCTGTTTAACGCGTTTCCACTTTCTCTGTCTGCCTCCACCTCTCCCGCGGGCCGCTCTGCCCCAGTGAGCAGGTACACCCAGAAGCTGCGACATCAGCTGGGCTGTGACTCCAAGTTCATGCTGTGCTACGCGCAGAAGGAGGAGCTGCTCCTGGAGGAGACGTACACGGACACCAGCATGGAGCTGGTGAGCTTCAGCAATGAGATCCTGGGCAGGCTGAGCAGCCTGGCCTGCCTGCTGGATCCCAGCTCCGACGTCCTCAATGAGCACGGCGAGACTGTGTTCGTGTTCGGTGATGCGGGCGTGGGCAAGTCCATGCTGCTGCAGCGGCTGCAGAACCTCTGGGCCTCCGGCCGGCTGGGTGCGGAAATCAAATTCTTCTTCCACTTCCGCTGCCGCATTTTCAGCTGCTTCAAGGAGAGTGACACGCTGAGCCTGCAGGACCTGCTCTTCAAGCATTTCTGCTACCCGGAGAAGGACCCTGACGAGGTGTTCGCCTTCCTGCTGCGCTTTCCCCAGGCGGCGCTCTTCACCTTCGACGGCCTGGATGAGCTGCACTCGGACTTCGACCTGAGCCGCATGCCGGACACCTGCTGTCCCTTGGAACCCGCCCACCCGCTGGTCCTGCTGGCCAACCTGCTCAGCGGGCGGCTGCTCCGGGGCGCACAAAAGCTGCTCACGGCGCGTACTGGCGTCG
Organism: Dinomys branickii; assembly: GCA_004027595.1. NCBI lineage: Eukaryota > Metazoa > Chordata > Mammalia > Rodentia > Dinomyidae > Dinomys > Dinomys branickii. Next base: position 40,799 of record PVLD010000510.1, on the reverse strand, counting down.
AGGTGCCACGACAGCTCCTGCGCAAGAAGGTGCTTCTCCGGGGCTTCTCACCCAGCCACCTGCGCGCCTACGCCCGGAGGATGTTCCCCGAGCGCGACACGCAGGCACACCTGCTCCAGCAGCTGGAGGCCAACCCCAACCTCTGTAGCCTGTGCGCCGTGCCGCTCTTCTGCTGGATCATCTTCCGCTGCTTCCAGCACTTCCACTCCGCCTTCGAGGGCTCCCCGCAGCAGCCCGCCTGCGCCGTGACGCTGACGGACGTCTTCCTGCTGGTCACCGAGGTCCACCTGAACAGGACGCAGCCCCGCAGCCTGGTGCAGCGCAACACGCGCAGCACTGCTGAGACGTTCCGCGCCGGGCTGCGCACGCTATGCTCCCTTGGCCGGCTGGCCCACCGCGGCATGGAGCAGAGCCTCTTCGTGTTCTGCTCCAACGACGTGGAGGCCTCCGGGCTGCGGGAGGCGGACCTGGCGCTTGGCTTCCTGCGGACCGTGCCCGCGCTGGGCCCCTATGGGGGGCAGCAGTCCTACGAATTTTTCCACATCACCCTGCAGGCCTTCTTCACGGCCTTCTTTCTCGTGGTGGACGACAAGGTGGGCACGCAGGAGCTGCTCCATTTCTTCCGAGAGTGGGCGCCCCCCGGGGGGGCCACGGCGGCGTCCTGCTTGCCTGCCTTGCTCCCTTTCCAGCGCCCGCAGGGCGGCCGCCCGGTAGGCTCTGACCTGTTTAAGAACAAGGACCATTTTCAGTTCACCAACCTCTTCCTGTGCGGGCTGCTGTCGAAGGCCAGGCAGGAACTGCTGTGGCACTTGGTGCCCGCCGCCGCCCTGAGGAGGAAACGCCGGGCGCTGTGGGCACACCTGTGCTCTAGCATGCGCGGCTACCTGAAGAGCCTGCCCCGGCTGCGCAGCGGGGGCTTCAACCAGGTGCAGGCCATGCCCACCTTCCTGTGGATGCTGCGCTGCATCTACGAGACGCAGAGCCAAAAGGTGGCACGGCTGGCGGCCCGCGGCATCTGTGCTGACTACCTCAAGCTGGCTTTCTGCAACGCCTGCTCGGCCGACTGCAGCGCCCTCGCCTTTGTCCTGCACCACCTCCACAAGCACCTGGCGCTCGACCTGGACAACAACAATCTCAACGACTACGGCGTCCGCGAGCTGCAGCCCTGCCTTAGCCGCCTTGTTGTCCTCAGGTGAGGCCCAGGCATGGGTGGGCCAGGCTTCTGGTCCAGGCCCCGTGTCATGGATCGGGATGCTTACTTTAGGACTCGAGGGCTTATTGGTCTTGGAAGGTCCAGACATTCGCTGTCTCGGGGTGGCAAAGTAAGTCCGGTGGGCCTGGGTCAGCCCCAATACGTGTCCTTGAACAAACTGCAGAGCACCTCTGCACCCCTGCCTCCTGTCTGGAGTGGGCAGTTGGAACCCTCAGAGCTTGGCATCCTGTACCGGCATGGTGAGGGGATACGCACATGGGTGTCGGGAGCCAGAAGCTGTCTGGCCTGGAAATTGAAAGCCTGGGTCTGTCCTCTGTGCTATTAGCCAGCTGTTGTCCCTTCTGCAGTCTTCTGCCACCTCTCACCCAGTGCCACCTCTCATAGAAAAGGGAAACTACAGCAGTGTGCTGGTTCTGTCCTGCTGTCCCCAGATGAAATAACTCACAGGAAAGCAGGAGGATCTTGGACCCACAGGGAAATGCTTTGAGCTTCCCGAGGGCATCAGTTAGGATTAACTACAGCTGAGAGTTAGAGAAAGTACAAAATCTTCATGGATTGAATTACAGTTTATTTTTGTTTTATGCACAGTCTAGAGATAAGGTGGTTCTGGGTTTGATATGGTGTCTTTGACCATCAAGAGTCCAGGTTCTTTTCTGCCTTGCTGTTCTGCCATCCTCAGTACTGGCTTCTCCCTTTTGACCCTAGATGGGCTGACCAAGCTCCAGACATCTAGTCAGCATGCCACCAGGAGTAAGAAAGGGCAAAGGGCACACCCTATTCTTTTAAGACTTCTCAGCTATTGCTAATGGTACTGCTTCTTATATTTCATTGGCCAGATACTGTGCCAGGCTAAAAAAATAAGTAGGATTATTGCTAAGAAAGCATAGGTATTGGAAGTGACAATATATTCTGCCTTACTAGGTAGCCATGTGGTTTATGCACATACTGTGCCCTGGCACCAAGCCAAGTACTATGGGAAGACAATCCAGGATGTCTGATAATTTTGATGCAGCCTAAAAATTAAGCTTTTACCTGTGCAACCTTTTACTAGTCATAGAAGTTGCCTCACAGCTTGTGTTTGAAAACAAAAGTTTTATTAGAACAGCCATGGTGTCAGCACTCCGGAGGCAGAGGCAGGATTGCCGTGAATTCGAGGCCCACCTGCACTACAAAGTGAGTTCAAGGCCAGGCGGAACTGCATAGTGAAACCCTGTCTCAAACAAAAAAAGAACACAGCCATGCTTATTGGCTACTTCACACTGTAGCGTTGAATAATGGTGTCAGAGATCAGCAGGCTGTAGAGTCTGAGGTATTTGCTAGCCGGACCTTTGCAGAAAAGTGCACTGCCCTGGTCTGTTGCCTCCCTCCCAACCCCCTTCCCTGGGCTCTGTCCTTGAGCTTCACCGCATGATGGTTTGGAGGACTGAGAGGAGCAGGTGAGGTTTTACAGATTGCAAGGGGGTGTGAATGACTGCTGGGCGTGGTAGCACATATCTGCAACCCCAGCTTAGACAGGAGGAGCATGAGTTTGAGGCCAGCCCAGGCAACTTAGTGAGACCTTGTCTCAGAAGGGAAGAAGGAAGGAGAGAAGGAGGAAAGGAAGGAAGGGAGGTAAGAAGGAAGGAAGGAAGGAAGGAAGGTAGAAATGCAGGGTGGGGATGTAGCTTAGTGGTAGATCACTTGCCTAGCATGCAGGCAAAGCCCTGGGTTTTCTGCCCAGCACCGCAAAACAAAACAAAAAAGTACATCGCATTTTGGCCACGGCAAGCTCTTCTGCTAGTGTGGAGAAGCCTCAGTATGTGACTGGCCGGCCAGCTCAGTCCCAGTGCCCTATTCGGCTCCTTGCTCTCACCTGGACAGGTGGCATAGGCATTGCTGAGGAAGTGTGGGCAGTGGCCTTGCCAAGACCTGACTCTCCTGGCCCCGCCTCTCCTGGCCCCGCCTCTCCTGGCCCCGCCTCTTCCACCTTGCTTTTCTTGCCTCCACTGTTCCCTGAGCACTCTCCTGCGATAGCAGGTCCCTTAGCCTCGACCAGTGGAGAGTGAGCATCAGCCCTCATGCCGGGAGGAGGCTGTTTGTGTGTGGTTTTCAGGACCCCTAACCCCACTGGACCCTTGGTAAATGACAGGCTGCCCCATCCTCAGTTCTGATGACCACTAATAACAGCTTCTCCCATTTGCAACCCTGCACCCACTGTGCGGAGCGAGCCACAGACATGCAGGCCACGCATGAATGTGGGCTCTCACAAGCACCTGGCCTCGTGGCCATGGCCTTGTGCTGGGCAGGGCTGTGCTGCAGCTTTGCTGCCACCTGAGCAAGGTGGCCTGTGCCCTGGATGGCCAGCGTCAGTAGAGGCCATTTGGTGCATACCTAGGCCACCCTCGCAGGAGCATTCATAACTGCAGGCCTCAGGGTCCAGGCCTCCGCACCTCAGGGCCTGAGTGTCCTTCGGAAGGCACCCTGCCCTGACTTGTCATTTCCTCGGCTCTTCTATTTCAGACTCAGCGTCAACCAGATCACTGACAGCGGGGTGCAGGTGCTGTATGAAGAACTGACCAAGTATAAAATTTTGACTTTTTTGGGGTATGTCCTTGGGAACACTGGGCCAATGACATAGTAAGAATGTAGAGTGGTACAATAGATCCCGCCCATATGGCTCCATGGGACAAAGCACGAAGGAACCTGCAGTTTCGGGTTCTGTTCTTGGCTTGGCCCCATCATTTGTAAAGTTGAGACCCTGACCTAGGGGAGTGCTTTACAACTACTTATTGGGGGATATAGCGAGAGAATATGTGGGGACGGGTTCTGTAACGTTAAAATACTGTTTATAATCGACCTTCCTACTGTGGGCCCAGAGCCCCTCTTCTGAAACCCTTGGGCTGACCACAAATCTGGGTTTGGTGTACATGCTGTGTCGCAGTGGCATAGCCAGTGACAGCCCGGGGCGCACCCTGGGCTCAGGAAATGTGCGATCACTCAAAGCAAGTAGGGTAAGTCAAAACCACAAGAGCTCCACATAGGTTGCTAAAAAAAAAAAAAAACTTGTGAAGAACTTTGGGTTTGCAGAACTTCCTGTTTTGGGGCCTAAGAGGAGGAGAGGTCGTGGGCCTCAAGACTCCTGTCAGCCCTGGGAACTGGAGTGGTTGCTCAGTGTCACTGTGCCTCAGTTGCCTCTGTGTGAAATTCGGACACGGAAGTAGAGTGCTGTGTGGCAGGGAGCCTCGGAAGCCACAGCTAAACTGTGCCCTTCACCTTTGTCCTGCCTTCCCACTGACATGACTAAGGGAAGGCACAAAGCAAGTTTGGTGTTCGGAGGGAAACTGCTTCCCTCAAGAGCCAGAGAACCGTCTTAGTTGATAAGTCCCCATCACGTGGCACTTATGCGCCAGGGCTGTGCGCCCCATCACCTGCTCCTCTAGGCATCCCAGTTAGGGGCTGTGAATGTTGCCCCCTAGGCAGACAGACTGAGGCAAGGGGGAAAGTGGGGGCTGTTTTGAAGCCAGGCTGAATGGCAGAATGCCAAACTCTGGCCCCCATGTGTTCTGCTTTCAAGCTAAGCTTTGGAAACCAAGAGGCAACACTTATAGAAAAAGGGGGCATTCCCATGACATCATCTCACGCTTTCTCACCAGCTTATACAGCAACCAGATCACTGATGTCGGGGCCAGGTACGTCGCCCAGATCCTAGAGGAATGCAAAGGCCTCACACACCTTAAGTAAGTGGGGTGGGGGTTTCTTTCTTCTTTGTGTCTTGGGGGTCCTCTCTTCCATTATGAAAAAATCAAGGTCACTGTGCAAAGCTTTCATCCTAAGCCTTCTGCCTGACCTAGGGCCAGGCCAGTCAGGATGAGGTATGGATTTTGAAAGGGTTACCTGGTGTGTGTGTGTGTGTGTGTGTGTGTGTGTGTGTGTGTGTGTGTGTTTAATTTTGTTAATAGCTGATGAGGAAGAAAGTGCCTAAATGCCACCCTTTGGGGAATACTAGCACAAAAGATCTTTTCCCAAGAGAAAGCCCCACATGATTGCAAGCGAAATTTGGCCCTTGGCACTATCATGGACATACCCTGTCAAGGGGGACTGAGCTCCTGGTCCTGCCCTGCAGTGAAAACACACCTTGACCTTTGGCAACCAAAATTGGCATTCCCTGGCTGACTGATGTTTCTCACGTCCCTTAGAGGACACAGGATGGCTCAGGTCACTAACTTTCTGTGAGACTGTGGCCATTTCCTGCAGAGCAGCCCTGCCTGGTTGTCCTCAGGCTGCAGGCCCCTCCTGAGAAAAGTCCAGAGCACAGCTTCTGTGTGTCCTGGGAGCAAGGTCACAATGGCAAGGAGGGGAAGAAGGAGACTGTGTGCTGGGGAAGGGGGTGGCCCAGGGAGGAGGTGGGCCACGGTGGAGCCCCACTCAGCTGCAGGCTGACTGGGCATCACTTTCTGCAGACTGGGAGAAAACAAGATAACCAGTGAAGGTGGCAAGTGCCTCGCCCTGGCTGTGAAGAACAGCACATGGATCTGTGACCTCGGGTGAGAGGTGGGGAGCGGCGGGCAGGGGTGTGCAGCCTGCTCTGTGTGTGCACATGAGTGGGTGCCGGCTGGCTTTTGTACGTCAGAAGGGCCTCTCAACCTGGCCCGGAGGAGTAGGCAGTAGGGAAACCGCAGGCAGTGGTGCAGGAAGTCCCAGGAGTGATGACAACTCCGGCTGCTCAGACTTCTAATTAGGTCATACAGAATCGGTGTTACCGCCACCAGCAAAGGGAGGGAGCCCTTCTAGCTGTGTGGTGGCTGCTACAGGCAGATGATCTTAATATGTCTCTGGAGACTTTCTCCCCCTGCACCTCTGGTACTGCGCATTCTTTGGTACTAGCAAGTTACATCCCTGGCCCGTTTTACATTTTTTTATTTTGAGACAAGGCCTTGCTAAGTTGTTAAGTTATCCAGGCTGGGCTTCCACTTATGATCACTCTACCTCAGCCCCCCAGGGAGCTGCAATTACAGGCATGGACCACTGTGCCTGGCTTCTGTTTTTTAAAATTGTGGTAAAATACACATAAGATTTACCATCTATTTCATTTTTAATTGTATAGTTCAGTGTTAGTAACCACATTTGTAGCCTTATATAGCCACCGCCACTGTCCATCTCCAAACCTCTTTATCTTGCAAAATGGAAACTGCACTATTACAGACCAGTCTTACCTCCCTGCCTCCCAGCCCCTGGCAGCTGCTATTTGCTGTTAGTATGAATTTGACTCTTAGGAACCTCATGTAAGTAGAGTCATGCAATGTTTATGTTTTGATGATGGCTTATTTCATTTAGCATAATATCCTCAGGGTTCCTTCCTCTTGTAACATGTCAGAGTTCCTTCCATTTTAAGGCCAAGTAACACTTCAGTGTATGTATATATTAGATTTTTTTCCATACTGGGTACTGAACTCAGGGAACCCTTCTACTGAGCAGCATCCCCAACTGTATTTCTTTCTGTCTTTCTTGGAGACAGGGTCTCAGAAAGTTGTCCAGGGTAGCCTCGAACTTGAGACCCCCCTACATCAGCCTCCTGAGCAGCTGTGATTACAGACCTGCACCACTCCACACAGCTGCGGAGATGATATTTTGCTCATTGTCTGTCCCTCAGTGGACCCCTGGGTTGCTTCCATGTCTCAGCTGTTGCGAATAATGGTTCTGTGAACACAGAGTACAAGTATCTCTTTAAGATCCTGATTCATGTCTTCCGGATATAAACCCAGAGGTGGAGTTGCTAGATCATGTGGAAATTCTATTTTTCCTTCCTGGAGGAAACGCCACAGCGTATTCCCCAGCAGCTGCACTACCTCACTTTCCCTCCAGCAGTGCGTGTGGGTTGCAATTTCTCCACACCCTCACCAACGCTGAGAGTTTTGTGTCTCATACAAACCGTCCTAATGGGTGGGAGGTTAAAAAGCTTCTGGTCGCTTTGTGTACTTATTATGACTTTTTATTGAATTATAAAAAGAACACAGGTAGTTTTGTTTAGAAACTGTGGCAAATGTGAGTTATCTTCCAGGAATATTAACTGCCAACATTTGAGGTCATATAAACCCTCCCAGTTCCTTCTCCTGACCCCATTTTTTTATATAGTAGAGGTCCAAGTATAGGCACAAAATTGTATCCTTCATTTTTCACTTTCCTCTCATGACTAGTTTACCACTTTATTTAAAACTCCACACTATTCATTAGGACAGTACGAGTATATTGTAAGCCAAATGCTGATGCCTTACCCTGGCTCTACAGGCTGCACCTAGAGGACGGAGGCAGGTGTCCCACTGGCTGGGAGCGCACTGCTGAGGCAGCCCCAGTTCTGCTGGGAGGGGGCCAGGCCGATGGCTTTGCTCCCCGAATGCACTGTCCCCACATCCTCTCAGTAGTCGGCATGTTTTACAGGCCAGGCACTGCTCTAAGTCCTTAGTGTCTGTTGCCTCTCAGCATGCTCAAACAGCTCTGTGAGGGGTGTTCTACCATCTTCATCTCACAGCACAGGAGCCTGAGGTCTTCTAAGATGTTATATCTTTCACCTGAAATTGCACAGCTAGAGGCCAGGCAGGGCCAGGATGGGAGCTGCTAGCCTGGCCCTCCCCAGTCACCTGCTCTGGGTGGAAAAGTCAGCTTCATCAGCCTAACTTGCTACCAGGGCTGCAGCCTCCTCAGGGCGTGGCTTGGCAGTGTCTTCAGCATGCACAGCGTGTTACTGGTGTGGTTTCTGCCCCACTTCCTGACCTGTGCTTCCTGGAAGAGCTCTGTGTCTGCAGGATCAGCCCCCACTGCTAAGAAGCAAACAGGGACGGGAGCCCTGCACCCCACACTCGTTCCTTTAAGCCAGTTCAGACCCTGTACCCTGCAGGTATCAAGCGGGCCATTTCCTGCAAGACAGTCATGAGCTGAGGTTCTTGGGCTGACAGCTCTCCAAAAGTTTGGGTGAGGCTCTGATCTCTTAATTGTGCAACTTGCTGATCGACTTCTGTTCACAAGGCTGCCACTTCTCTTTATTCTTTTATGTTTCCCTTTCACTTGAAAATTTAGAGCAGCTCCCTTAGGGTCAAGGGGAGGAACTGGTGTCCAGAGACTGAGCAAAGCACCTGCCTGTTGATATAAATCAAGCTTTGGCCACTGGCATAAGATAAGGGTTGAGCAGGGCTGTTTCGGGGGGGGGGGTGGTAGGGAGCTAACGTCCAGTCTTGTTTCTGCCATCAGGATGTGGGGCAATCAGATCGGGGATGAAGGAGCAAAAGCCTTCGCAGAGGCATTGAGGAATCACCCCAGTCTGACCTGGCTGAGGTAATGGCTGCCTCTGAGGCTGTAGGCCCCATGGGCAACCAGCCACCCAGCTCTTCTGGGTTTACCAAGGTGCACTGATGAGAAGAGGGAACTGACTTATCTACTAGGGCAGAGATTACCTGTGGGAGCCTCCTCCTTCTAAAGGATTTTTCTTGATGCATTAGAAGCATAAAATACAGTATTCCTAAGTGGTCGGTAGAGTGAGTTTTGCCCACGTACACCCTAGTGTGACCACCACCCAGCTCAATACACGGGATATCTGCAGCCCCTCAGGGAAACCCTTGGGGTTGGAAGAATTTCTAGGTCTCATAAAACAGAAGGGCCCCTTAGCTAGAAGATTCCTGCCCTTCCTCTCTTCAGACTAGTGCTGGGAGAGAGGGGACCTTTCTCCCTGTAAACAGAGAGGTCCCTTTCCAGCTCTTCTCTAGCTGCCAAGCCTATCCCAAGAGCATTGGTGCCTCAGGCTCTGCTGCTGCCATTGCCCTTCCTGCCCTGAATGAGTCACAGTGAGGACAACAGCAGCAAGAACTTCTCCAGATCCTGCTGAAGGAGCCCTTTGAGACTCTCAGATGAGGCAGGGCTCTCAGGTCTCCTTAGTATGAGTTTTGTGTTCACTTCCCACCCGGCCTCTTAGGCCCGTCCCCTTGCTCTGAGTATAGGTGCAGGCTGCCCAGTGCATTAGAGAAAGCTGGGCAGAGCTGATGAGGCCAACTGCTTCCGCTTCCTGCCTCAAGGTGGCCTGGCGTGTGCCACATCCAGATGGGGTGTCCCCAGTGTTTGGTGTTGCAGCTGAGGGCCAATGTGGGTGTGTCTGTAATAACCTACCCCAAGTGCTTTCCTTCCTAGTCTTGCATTCAACGGCATCTCTACCGAAGGAGGGAAGAGCCTTGCGCAGGCCCTGCAGCACAACACATCTCTGACGACATTCTGGTAAAGCCTGAGTCATCCCTGGGGTTCTTTGTAATTACGCCAGGGGCTCTGCACAGCCTGGAATCCTGACTGGAAAGGTGCCTCTCAATTGAAAAGGAGGATATAGTTTCCTCCTCAAGAAGAAAACAGCCATTTTCAGAAGCACAAATAGGTATAGAAGGGGACGTGGGCCCCACGAGTGTGGTCTTGAGACCTTGTCCTTCTGGGGGACCCTGCAGTCGCAGGCCGGCCAGTCACTTTGCTGGGAGTCCCTCAGGCCTCTTCCAGGATGCTTGGGAGAGTCCAGCTTCCTGGAACCTGGCTCCTAAGGCTCTCTCTTCCTCGTCGTGAACTGCCTTCCCCAGGTCTCTGTATCACATCAGTGTTTGGCCTTCAGTGCCCCAGCCAGCCTGTCCCTTGCCACAGAAAGCCCACAGTCCTCGTGCCCTCTCTGCACTCCAGGGCACTTAATAAGTGGATGTGGCCTCCTGATGGTGCTTTTGTTGTTCCTTTTCTGTGTCATTCGACCTTTCATTTTCATTCATTTATTTATTTCTGCTAGCAGGAATCGAACTCAGGACCTCACGCTTGCCAGGCAGGTGCTGCACTGCTCGGCTGTATCCCCGCCCGATTTTCCTTTACTTTTATTTTATTGTCTGTATCATAAACTCCTTATGAGTGAGGAAAGCACATCATACCCTACTGTATCACTCACCCACAGCCCAGTGCTCAGGAGATTTTGCTAACATAGTTACTGAGAATGACGAGAATGTCATCTTTATGGGAGAGTTCTGATACTAGACTGGTTGGCCAATAAATGCATTTTAAATTCTTTCCCTCAAAAGCTCTTCACGATTTTGAAAAGTAACATGTGCTTTAAAAAAAAAAAGTATGACTAAAAATATTAACCCAGCAATCTGAAAAGTGGAAAGTGAAACTACATCTCTTGTGATCTTCTTTTAGCCCTTTTCTATGTACTCAAATATACACAAAATAGCACTTAGTAAGTAGCTTTAAAAATAACTGAATATTGTCCCTATTTGACATGTCCCTTTACGTTGGGTTCTACCATTGACCTCAGCATTGTTCACGCTGTGGTTCGAGTATTTCCTTCTTGTTGGGGGCTGCGCAGTGCATTGGAGAATGTTAGGCCTCATCACCAGCCTCTAGCTGTTAGATTCCAGGAGCTCCTCTATTGTGACGATCACAGATGTCTGCAGATACGGCCAGGTACCCCATGGAGAGCAAGCGCACCCTGACTGAGCACTGCCGCTCTGCATGGGTAGCGCCTGTCCGCATCTGGGTTTTGAGTGCGGTCGCGTGCTGTGGAATGCTCTTAGCCTTTTCTTTGTACGAAGTTACACAGCCGCGTGGTACAGCTCTACCATTACTGCTCACACTCTCCCATGGGAAGACTCTGACCCAGAGCGGTTAAGCCGCTCACCTGACGGTCACCTTGCTAGTGATACAAACCTGCACATCGGACCCCAGAGCACTTTGAAACACTGTACCCTTCCGCCTCTATGGTCCCTCCTTCTCCCTGAGGCCACCCAGTGTCCCTTTGAATGGATGCGCGCTATTTGATCAGTTGTTCCCATTGGTAGGTGTTTCAAATTGTTCAAATTTTCATTATGACCAGTAATACCACGCCGGGTGCCCCGAGGTGTAAATCTTCACTCTACATTTTGCACAGCGTAGGAAAGTTCTTCTCTTAAAGTGAAACACGTTTACAATTGTAATAAATGCAACCAAACTGCCCCTTCAGGAAATATTTTTTTTTTAAATGAGGTGCTTTCTATTTCCAGGATTCTTATTATTCTTTCATCGACTGGAACATGACAGTCTAACCCTAGTTATACCCGGGAGCTTGCGTGCCTTACTCAGACCACTGTTGGTGTTCAGAGCGATTGAGGCTTCCTGAATGTGGGTCTTTCATGGCTGGCCTCAGAGCACCTAGCTGCGCATGTTCCCCTCAGGTGGTGGGGTGGGGTCCAGGTCCCCACACTGACTCAGCTAGCATGCTGTCACTGGTGTTCAAGGGGGCTTGGGGCTGGAGGAGGCCTGAGGTGCAGGGATGAACCTTTGCTTGCTGGGACCCGTCTTCTGTGAAATCTGAGGGCTTGGAAGGTGAGGAACTGTGGGCCATGCCACAGGCAGGAGGATTGGAACAGAGGCATTCAGGGAAGGGTCTGTCCTAAAACTGAGGCCCCAGATGTGTCTGGGGACGCTGGCCAGCCCAAGCCTTGGCTGGTCCTCAGCACATGACTAGTTGCAAAGTTGCGGAGACCCAGGCCCGGATGCCGCTTCTTTGAGCTCATTAACAACCTCCACTGCTCAGCTCTCCTCAGTTAACACTTCCTCTCTTCTAGGCTGACCCAAAACAAACTCAACGATGAAGTGGCAGAGAGCTTTGCAGAAATGCTGAAAGTCAATCAGGCGCTGAAGGATTTATGGTAAGTCAGCCGTAGAAGTTCAGACTACGCTTTTAAAAATACACTGTTGAGATCATATCACCTTGTCTATAGATTAGTTGTGATTGTACTATTTTTATGCTAATTGGTGTCTGTTTGTCAATATGTTTTTGTACTTGTATTTTTTAAAAAAAATAAAAAAATAATAATAAAAAATAAAAATAAAAACACTTTTTGAGAAAAAGTCACATGCCACAGATTTCCGTCTTATGAAGTGTGCGCGCAGTTTGGAGGTGTTCAGTATATTCACAGGGCCACACAGCCACTACCATCATTCTAGACCATTCTCACTGCCTCTTCCCTCCAACAACCAAGAAATCCTGCATGCCTCAGGTGGTGATTCCCCATCCTCCTCTTCCCCTAGCCCCCACAACCACTAATCTACTTTCTACCTATGAACTTGCCTATTCTTGGCATTTCATATAAATAGAATTACCCAGCATGTGACCTTTAATCTCTGTGTTCTTCTATTAGCGTAAATGTCCAAGGTTAATCTGCACCATAGTATATGTCAGTACTTCATTGTTTCTTTATAGGCTTTTTTATAGCTACTTGATACTCCATTGCGTGCCTGGGTATATGACATTTTGTGTATTCATCACTTGACTGGTTTTGGGGGGATTGTTTCTACTTGTTGACTATCATGAAGAATGCTACTATGAACATTCATGCACATGATTTTGTGTATCTATGTTTTGATTTCACGTGAGTGTACACCTAAAGACAAGATTGTTGGATCATGCAGTGATTTTAGGTTAAATTTTGATGAGCCACCAAACTGTTTTCCTGGAATGGCTACGCTGGTTTACGTTCTTACCGCAACCTGTGATGATTCCGCTTCACCACACCCTCATCCCCCTTTGCTGCTGTTTATCCTTTTGGTATAGCCATAGTGGCAGGTGCAAAGTGGTTCCCTGTTGTGGCTTTGAGGCGTGTTTTCCTGCTAGCAGTGTGGAGCACCTTGCCCGGCACCTACTGGCCGTGCTACACCCTCTGTGATGAAACTTCTCCACGTCTTTCACCCATTTTACAACTGGGTTCTCTGTCCTCTCATTGCTGAGCTGTAGGGGATCATTATCCTGGGTGTTAGACTGTTATTTGATACAGGATTTGCAAGTATTTCCTCTTTTTCTGTGAGGTTTTTCTCTTCCTTGGAAGTGACCTTTGAACCTCATCAGTTTTGGGCTTTGAAGAAGTCCAATTTCCTCCCTTTCTCCTTGGTGCCATGTGCTTCAGGAGTTTTATCTGAGAAGCCACTGCCTAATCCAGGGTTGTGATTTACAACTAAGCTTCCTGCTAAGGTTCATAGTTTTGCTCTGACAGTAGGTCTATGACCCATTTTGAGCTGATGTTCGTGTCAACTGTGGGGAGGGTGTCCAGCCCCATACCTCTGCGTGTGGATATCCAGCTGTGCAGTATGTCTGTTGCAGATAGTCTTTCCCTGTTGAAGGCCGTGACCCACTTGTCAGACACCAGCTGGCCAGTAACGCTTGTCTATACTCTATTCCAGGCTGTGGGTCTACATGTCTGTCCTTCTGTCAGGACTATGCTGTCTTAGCTTTGAAATCAGAAAGTGAGGTCCTCCAATTTTGTCTACCCTGCAGGTTGTTTTCGCCATTCTCTGGCCCATGCATTTCCAGATGAGCTTAGAATCACCATGTCAATGTCAGCAAAATCTGTTTTTCTTGTTTTTCTGTAGCTGTGGCTTCACCTCTTCCCACAAGCATGGAGCCTCAGCAGGCTGGGGCATCACGGCTGCTCCCTGCATACGTGCACAGCTTGCTGGCTGTGGTGACGGCAGCCCCTGTGGAGAGCTGTGCCTGCCACCGCCAGGTGTTTAAAGGTGCTATCTGTCCTGGCCTCTTGCCATGTCTTGGTTGAAGACAGCTGCCTCACCTCCAGAAGGCCTGGGGGGCGATAGTGGCAGCCACCACGCAGGCGGTGACTAGAGAAGAACAGAGATCTGGATGTGGAATCTCTGTCCACCTCCAGGTTTCATTTTGATTCATTTGTTCAAGTTACACTTGTGGAAATGCTCACTGGGAGGTCCTAACCTCTGCCACTTTGCTGAGGACTGTGGCTGGGAACACAGTGGTCCTGTGTGCCTGGCAGTAATGGTGAGAGGAACTCTGCATCAGGGACTGCGCTCACATCCACCCGTGTCTCTATGGCACTCTTATAATTATTCCCATTTTACAGATGGGACAACTGAGGCACAGATAAGCTTATTTCTTCCGAGTTCTATAGCTGAAAAGTGAGGGGACAGTGCTACAAGAGGAGCTTCTCAGTCCTCCAATCCCGACCAAGGGGGAGGTCTCTTCATGCTAAATCTCCTTAGCCTCATCCACGTGAGAACATGGCCCACATCCTCCTGGCAGTGCTCCTTCTCGGGGCAGTGCCCAGGCTTTCTAAGGGTTGTGTCCAGCAGTAGGCTGTTGTACAAACAACCAGGAGTGAGGAGTGAGCCTGGGACAAAGCATAGACACCTCACCGTCTCTTTCTGTATTTATTTCCTGGCTGGGTTAGAGGGCTGGCTGCCAGCCAGTGTCAGGAAAGCCCCAGCCGTGCCAGCTGTGCCAGAAACTTGGCTTTGCCTGGACTCCAGCTACTCAGCAGTGTGGGGCACATTTCAAGAGGCCCCGTTACTGAGGTTTCCCTCTGGAGTCATGAGAGGTGGCCGCAGATCAATCTATCTATTACCTATCTATCCATCATCTACCTCTGCCGCTCCCTCTGCCTTTCCTGCGGATTCTGGGAAGGACCTGCTAGCACTTTAGAGCCTGTCCCCAAGAAGGGACAACTAGTTGGTAGTTACTTACATTGAAAAAATTCCCTTGCCTATCTATGCCTCTTACCCAGAAAGTGTCACATGGCCTCTCTCCCTGGCAGTGATTCTTGGAATTTGTTGTTCAGGTCAGTGGTCTCCAGACCTTTTTGTCTGCACAATGAAAAGGGTTACATCCATGTTTATTCACATATCACACTGTCCGTATAGAGATCTGCAGACACCTTATGCTCACTATAAGAGAATCACACATTTTAAACTTGTGAAGGGAGGAGGGAGTTGATGGTTGCTGCCCTGAGCTGAGATGAGGCTGCTCGTGGACCAAGATATACCGAGCTTGATGAAGACCCAGTCCCTCGCCACTCTCTGACCCCATTTGATTCTACCACTCCCTGCAGAGTGAGAAGATTCAACCCAGTATTCTGTGCTGGACACCGCTTTGCTCTTCTTTCAGGCTTATCCAGAATCAGATCACAGCCAAAGGGGCTACCCAGCTGGCGGCAGCACTGCGGGAGAACACTGTCATAACAGAGATTTGGTAAGGCCACCTGTGACTGGTCGCCGTGACCAGGACAGTGGTGTTGACTCAGCACTGCTCACTGTGTGCCAGGCACTGGGCAGAGCAGTTCATATTTATTCTTCCAGTACCCCTTGTGCTGTGGCGGGATTGTCTCCACTTTTATCAGTGTAGAAACTGGGGCCCAGTGAGTCTAATGTGCCCAGGTTCACACACAGAGGAACAAACAGCCCCACTAGACATCATGCTTGTGCCCTGCTGTCCTGTGCCTGTCCTTGCCCCGCTTCATGGGACTGCCCCCAGGAAGCACCTGGGGGCCCGCGCCTGAGAGTGGTCATGCTGCCCAGGAGTTTGGAGCTTGTGGTTCCTGTTTTCTGGACATTCTGGGATTCAGGAGACTCTTGGAGGCTGCAATTGAGCTGGCATATGTTCTTTCTCTCTCTGCTTTGAGAACCTGCTAATGCTAGTGGAAGAAAGCCCATTCTTTGCTTTAGGATGCCGTGGAACCCTCTTCGCTTCTCCCTTGCCTCCCCGAGGACCTTCCCCCGTGCACACTCATGTGCACAGCACACCCCTTGGTGACTAAGTGACCTGACTGAGGGGCCTGCGGGGCTATAAAATGTGCACTATTTTCCAGGAGTCAAAGGCACCACACCTGTGCACTTGCTTCATGCCAGGCACGTGGGCATCAGGGAGTGGGGTCATTCATGTGACACAAGGGACCCTCACTGCTGAGGAACACTGGCCCGCATGAGCTGAGGAGAGGCCATGCGTGTGGACTCCTAAGTGCTCTGAAATGTGTTTTCAACCTCTGAACTGAGCCAGCCCTCGTGGTGTGCAGCCCAGACCCACTTGGGGCAGCTGGCAGGGAGTAGAGCAGGGGTCTCCAGAGGGCACAGACCATAGAGCTCACTCGCCCACTGTGGCTTCTCTGAGCTCTGTGAGCAGCCTCCTCTCAGCTCAGAGGCTGTTACCATTAACTCCCTCCTCCCTTCTTGACTTTCACAGCAAAACAACAATTACAGTCTGTGGCTCCTCAAATAGGGTTTCTTTTAGAACTCCTTAGAGATCATGAAGTCAATCTGGTGGGTTGCAGCCAGTATTATTTTAAAATGAAATCGACAAGGACAGGACACCAGGCTGCAGCCTGCACAGGAGGGAGAGGTATTACTCTTTGGTCTAACTCCAGGCACTCGTGCAGGGCGTAGCAGATGCCTGTTCACAGTGTAAAGTGTGATTCTTTTTTGAAAAATTCTGTCATAGAGATCCAATAGGACAGCTCTGTGACATTTAGAAGGCATTGGAGAGCACCGGAAAGCAGGGTTTATCTGCCCACATCTCCAGCTACCCTCACAGTGACCCTGCTTTCAGGTGGTTCCATTTCCTGCCCATTGGAGGGTTTGAGGGCAGTGGAAAGAGGCCTGGGGCAGTGGGCAGCTGCAGAAAGCCAGCCAGACTTCAGAACAGCTCGCAGACCACAGCTGGCCTCCACCGCACTCCCATGCTGAAGGACAATTGTCTGGATCTGTAGCTGTTTTAATTTCGTCAGGCTTGAAAGGATACATGTTCTCCCTCTGAGGGCCGCTGTACCTGTGCTAGAACCTACTTGAGCAGGAACAGGTGGCCTTAGCTTTGAGGCGCGCTTGCCACGGTCTGCAGTAAGCATTTGTGTCAGGTGGCGAGGGGACTCTGCCACTGATTCAGAGGGGCAGGACAGGAGGCTCAGGTGCTGGCCTCGAGGCATCTTCATTTCAGCTCCCGCCTTGTCCTCAGAGTTGCCAAAGGATGTTCCGATGTGTGACTTCCTGAGACTGTGCTCTGAGAGGGTTCTGGCCCTGTCCAGGGGCTGCCCCACTAAGCCCCAGGGCTGTGGCCAAGCTGGCAGGGGAGCAACTGCCGGAAGCCATCACTGACGAGGGCAGAGCGCCTTGAACTCATTTTCTGCAGGCATTGATTTCTACCTCATTCTTCTCCAAAGAGAACTTACTCTGAAGTCCCTTGGTGAGTTCTGTCTTCAAAGACAGAGCTTCCTGTGCGGTGGTCTGCAGCCTGTGAGCTCCTTAAGGGTTGGGCCTGCACCATGGTCCCAGCTGTGTCCCAGGGGCCAGCACTATGTCATCACTACCTCACTGAGCAGCACAGTGCTTGAGGGTCAGGCACTGCACTGGTTCTGAGGGTCTAGTGGCAAACAATGTGGGCTGCCCTTGGGTTCCCCGTCTCTGAGGTGCACAGGGAAGGGGCAAAACCATTTGATAATTAGTTACCGTGAGAAGGAGGCTCTAGGAAGAGAAAGGCCGGAAGAGAATCCAGTGGAGGAGGTCTCAGGGGAGGCCTCCTAAGGAAGTGGCCTTTAAATTAAACCATGAGGGACAAACAGGAATGACTTAGCTGGGGCAAAAGCACTGCAGGTAGAGAGACAGCATCTGCAAACTTTGGGAGATGGGGTTGGCTGGTGTCCATACAGAACTGCAAGAAGCTGATGTGTCATCGGTACAGGCTGTGGAGGAGGAGAGTGAGGAAGAGGCAGAGGCTGGGCTATAAAAGATCTGTGGGTCATATTTTGTACTTCAGTTTGTGTCCTAAAAGCAGTGTTAAGTAATGGCAGGGTTTGCAACAGAAGAGAGATACGCTCAGATTCATAAGATAAAGACACCACTCTTGATTCTTCTAGGAAACTGGATTTGAGAAGGCCAGAGAGCAAACAAAGGGACCAAGCAGTAGAGCATTGCTATGGTCCACAGAAGAACTGAGTGCTCAGATGAGGTTGGAAGGCTAAAGCTGGAGGGAGGTTCTAGAGCAGCATTCTAGGATTGGCCGGGAACTTTGTGATAGGGGTGGGTAGAATTTTGTGAGAGAAGGACTCTGAGGATGGGAAGGTGTCAAGGTGGACCCTAGGAGGGTCCTGTGGTGTTAGGAAGAGTGGGACCATTCTGTGAGTCTAAGGGAGGTGTGGTCTCTTCAGGGTTCCTGGAGATGTCAAGGGAAGCTAACATGCAGGAAATGGGCTCCACTGAGCTGTGCATGGCACTGTGACCTGATGAACTTACCTGGGGAAAAGGGCCTGGCCTCAAGCTTGCAGAAAATCCAGCATTTGGGGTCACACGGAAGGGTATACTGGAAAGGAGATAGGGTTGGGACACCTAGAGAAGCCCAGAGAGCGTAATGCCAAGCCAGGGGATGGTGGTGCTTCCAGAAGGATGGAGAGGTCAGGGAGGTCCAATGAAAAGACCAAACCTAAAAAGTGGGACAGGATTACAGAGATTGCCAGAGACCTCAGAGCAAATGAGCAGAGGGATGGTAGCTGGAGAGGATTAATGTTACTATCAAAGAACTGTTTGCATAGAGCATGTTTCTTAATTTCAGGGTGCTGGGAAGCACAAGCTTGTGTTAGGGACATGTTTAGAAGGAGCATGTAACTGCTCCTAAAACCTTATGTATGTAAAATTTGTTTTTTCTCTTTCACACACAAGTCTAAATGGAAACTTGATAAAGCCGGAAGAGGCCAAAGCCTTTGAAGAGGAGAAGCGGCTCATCTGTTTCTGAGAGGACTTTCTTCTGTGTGGGTCTTCACCCCATGACTTCTCAGCATCAGACACTGCTCTGTGCAGTTGCATCTGTGGTGCCCTGCAGGGACTGCTTCAAGGGAACTGCCAGGATCACACGGCTCCCACGCAAACCAGCCTCCTTGCAGACGCCGAGCTGGCAGGCGCCCTGCCCAGGCAGCTGTGAGGATTCTGCAGAAGCTGAGTTTGTCTTGTGAGCCACTGTTGTTACTGCCAAACAGTGACATGTTTTCTCTCCTGTGAAGAGATTTAATTGCATATCCATAATTATTTTACATGAATCTGGGGGACTAAGACAGAGGAGAACAGAAGATGCTAATCTCAGCTTCTACAGGTGCTGCCCTGCACCCCAGCAGAAGCACTGGTCTCTGATGTCTTCTTGGAAGAGCTGAGGATGTGTTTCCAAGTTTCTTGGAAAGGAGGTGCTCGATGAACGTGAGGTGCTGTGTCTGAGCCACCACCCCCACCACACCCCTTGCTCCCCGTGGGCTGGTACTGTTCCCGCCTCACAGCTGTAGACACTGAGGTGTAGACAGTGGAGACTGGGTTCAGCCAAGTTCCTCAGGGGAGAAAGAGCCCACCAGAGGCCTTGGTGTCAGCCCTAGAGTCTTGCTGCATGCTTAAGCAGATCAGAGGATGCCCCCTTAGCTGGTCTAAGAGAATGGATGGTGCCTTTGTGCTGTGGAGCTCCTACTCTGGCTGTCTCCTGTGTCAGCTGATCTCCTTGGAAGACTGCATCCGGGGACCAACACCCCTGTCAGAAGAAGACGGAAAGAAGAAACCACTCATTTGCTTCAAACAGGACCCAGCCTCCAAATGGAAGCTTTTCCCTCCTTGGCTCTTGAAAGGGGAAGTCTCTTCCTGCCCCTGAGCCATTGGAAGGTGACTGAATGCAGCCAGGACTCAGAGATCTAGCCTTGAACCCCACCAGCAAAGAATGGTAGACACCCACCGCCATGGCTGGCACATGGTAGATGCTCAGTGGGGGTAGGGTGGTGATTTTTCTAAATAACTTGTTCTTTTGCCATCTCATTTCTTAATAAAATAATGAAAATACTACTCAGTGGCCCAGGTCTGGGTTTATTTTGAAGGTATGTGGCTGGTCAAGCATAGTATGAACTGGAACCCCATCCTGCACTGGAGGCTCTGGGTAGCATGCTGTGTGGAGAACCCTGCTGGGGAAAGGCCAGGGCATTGTCAGGCTGAGCCTTCGCAAGGCCTCTCTACCTACCAAGGAACAAGCAAAGGTAGAGGCAGCACCTGAGCTGCTGTGTTTGGCCTCTCAATCCGTACAGGGCGCTTCTTAGGCATCAAAGTGGTTGAGATCAGAACATGCGAGAGCAGCTCAATTCCACACCCTCATGGTAGGTCCCACAGGCTCGGTCCTCTTCCCTCTTCAGCTATTCCTGGGTGGACATCCCGGTGGGCTGTGACAAAAGACACTGAGCTGACAAAGGACAGTGCATGACTAAGGTCCTCTATCAGTCCCTTCAGGATCCTAGAGTTTAAGCCTGGTTTTTTCAGGTAGCCTGTGAGAGTACAATCCAGGAAGTTAAGGAGGAAATCCTGTAGGGTCTGACCTCATTTTTCCTTAAGGCTCTGACTGCCATGGTGATTACTATTGCATACCCTTCCCCCAGCCCAGGCCATGCAGCCACCTAATAATCCCCCTCTGAGGTGACAACTCTCCCTAGTGCCAATCCTGGGCAGCCAGTCTGTTCTGAAAGCACAAGGCATGGTAGGCCAAAGGCCCAGGCTGCTTGGAACCGACTGCAAACTCACCAAACCTCTCTGAGAACCTCACTCCCCAGGGACAACACTTGGATATGTGTAAGGAGCTAAAACTTAACTCTTCAGAGCCTAAAATACACTCAGAAATTACCTAACACTATTGCTCTTAAAAAGTATCAAAACTGAAACTGTGACTCCTAGGGCATTAGAATTTGTGTGGTTATTGGTTTAAATTCTCTTCATAATACTTCCATCTTCTAGGTGGTGAAAGGTAGAATCCTACTTTCTTATAAACCTGAAAGTGAGTACCTACTTTCCTGGAAAGGCAAGCACTACCAAATGAACCTCCTGATTGCTTGTGGCTCCTGAACCAGGAAGGGGTGCTGGGCTCATTGATATTGTGGTCCACTTCCACTTGTGGCCCACACATCTGTTTCCAGTAACTAACTGTGTACTTATAGAAAACAGCTTATAGAAGACAGGCAAAACCATGATCATTATCCCAGGTTCATGAGGGGAATTTTCATAAGAGAATTGGCCTGTGAGGAGGCCAAGGCTGTTATCACCCAGATGAGTAAAAACAGGGCCTTGAAGCAGAGCTGCAGACCGGGGCCACCCCAGCACCATTCTCTCCACCCGAAGAGGGAAGGAGCCATGCCACAACCATCTTAGTGCTTTGGGGGCATTAAGCACCGAAAAAGTGATCTGTAAACAGAAAGAGTCCAAATAATAGGGAAGTATAAGACAAGGACAATGTGGTAAACAGGAAGTTTTTACCCTCACTATTAGATGCTTTGAGAGCCAGTAATATCAAAACATCTCAAAATTTTTCCCTGTCTCTCTTTCTCTCTCTCCCTTTCACAGTGTAATATTTTTGCTGTACAAACCATAGCACCACGTTAAAATATAATTGTTAAATAATGTGTATAAAAACACAGTACTAATGCCACTATTTTAATGCCTTTAAATCATCCCTCACGCTTTGCCTGGACATCTTTTTCATAGCTGTGATTACAGTGTATGTTCGCAGCTCTTGTCACACAGTCTTTGCAATGATCATTCACATTCTGTGAATTTGAGAATTTGCTTTATTGTGTTCCAATTGTTAGACATTAATGACTCCAGAAATGGATGTAGCGGTGATTATGACAGGCAATATTTTGGTGGAACTAAAAATGTCTATACAGTTATTTCTTTGGAGTGGGATTATCAAGGTAAAGACTCATGCCAAGTCTTTTCAAAACTATGTTAAGAGTGTAATAAATGATTTGGAAGCAGGTAGAACTTAAAGAACAATGCAACACAAAGCCATCAGTTTTCTTTAAGAGCAAAACAACTCCATTCCCTTCAGCCCCAACAGTGTCTAGGAACATTCTGCACACACAGATGTGGGTATCTCTATTCTGGCATTGGTAGCAACTACAGCTCCAGGGAAGCATTAAACCCACAATTGGTATGTGTTATAAAGTGGTACTTTATAAGGTGATGACTAGTGCATAGGTTTGGGGACCTTGTCAATCAGTTTTTCTTGATTTAAAGACTTTAGTGTGTGTATGTATCTTTGCTTTGACTGGGCAAACCAGGCCAACTGAGGCCATCATTACTGGGCCCAGTGGAAACTACTTCCACCACCTTGTGAAGAAGAAATTATTTCATGAATCAGGAAACTAGAAATATGAATATGTATCTTGTCTTATTCACTGGGACATGTATAAAATGGGGGGAGGGAGCAAAACCTTCAGGAAAGGGATCTCATTAAAGGCAGAATGCTACACCTGGCCATATGTAGGATTTCAAGCTCACTCTGCCCAGCCCCTCTCTCTGACAGCAAGAAAACAATTTGTAATAGCTAAAATGTGGAAGCAACCCAAGTGTCCATCCACAGAAGACTGGATTAAAAAATTGTGGCATTTTTATATAATGGAATATTATTCAGCTATAAAGAAAGACAGTTTTGGGGACTTTGTAGGCAAGTGGTCAAAACTGGAGTCCATACTCATAAGTGAAATAAATCAGCGATACATGTGCAGGCAA
>PVLD010000510.1:0-18171 GCA_004027595.1 Dinomys branickii | reverse complement strand
TAGATGAGACGAGGGAAAGGAGAAAAGAGACAAAAATGTATGTATGTATATATGAATATACATATACGCAGGAGGGCTAACATGGTTCTACTATTGTATTATATCACTTAATGCTAAGGAATAATTGATGACGGGTTATTTGATCAATATTGTATGTCTGTATGTGTTATCCTGAACACACACTTCGAAGATATCAATATGCAAAGCAGCAACTATTGGTGGTTTTGTTGTTGTTGTTGTTGTTGTTGTTTGCCTGTTTTGTTTTCTGTCTTTGGATTTTTGGTTTTTGTGTTTTTCTGTTGTTGAGAGGATTGTCTGACCAATTTTGCATGTCTGTATATGCATGTCTGTTCATATATTTACACTTCGAAGATATCAATGGATAAAGCAATAACCACTGTTGAGACCATATCACCGTGTCTATAGATCAGTTGTGATTGTACTATTTTTTAGGCTAATTGGTGTCTGTTAATATGTTTTTGTACTTTTATTAAAAAAAAATGAGTGTCAATAAAGATGTAGAAAAAAAGGGAAAACAAAAAAAAGAAAACTGGTGTCAGGAGAGCAGAAGCAAACTGCCCGAGGTCACGAGTTACTGGAACAAAGTCCTTCCAGCTTGTTTTATTTCCCTCTGTTCCAACTGAGATTGCAACCTTCAGTTCACTCTCCAATTAACCTTTCTGCCAAGCCTATTAAAAAATGGTTGCAAGCTGGGAGGGCAGGTCAAGGAAAATGGATTCTTTCTTCGAGGACACAGAAGGGGTCTTTCTAGTATTCTTGGTATTTCTTTGGAATGCCTCATCCTTTCTCCTACATTCGCGATCCCAAAAGCTGCAGGACTTGGGAGGTGTCCGTGAGCCTCACTAACAGTGGGATCATGAGAGCAGCCTGGAGAATGGTGGGTAAGTTTGGATTTAAACAGCCAACAGGTTCATCTCTGGCCATGGGACTGGACCAAAGGAAGTAGATGCATCCCAGGGAGCTATAGAAGATTGCCTGGGGGTTGACTTTCATCACCAGAGGGCAGCATGTCTCCACCAATTAACCCATTACTGGTCCGTAAAGTGGCCTCAAAGCATCAGCTCTTGCACAGGACTTGGTGACTAGCACACTGCTCTATTTAAGTAAGACTCAAACCAAAGTACCATGTGCTAACAGCAATTTTATCGTTTGTTTTCAATCTCTTTTTCAGTACTAGGGGATTGAACCCAGGGCTTCACACATGCTAGGCAAACGCTCTACAAATGATCCGTTCAGTTCAAAGAGATCAATAAATGCAGAGAGTTGGCCAAGGACACATTAAAATAGTATTAGGCAAGTTCTCTGGAGACTGAGATCTGGCTTCAAATCATAGCGCTGTGTAGCTGTGTGATCTTGCATAAGTGGCTCAGCTTTTCTATACCCGAGTTTCCCAGCCGTAACCACTGGGTTGATAAGATACTGTTCCCCTTGCAAGGTTATGAGTAACTGAGTTAATATAAACTAATTCAAGTGTGTCTGTAGTTAAGGCTCTAAAAGCAGCAACCATGTTACCTGATCACACCTTTTCTTTCCCTCCATGGCCTTGATGGAAACCAGGGTTAAGGCAGTAGTGGAGACACTGGGCCATCTTTTTAACTGAAGGTGTCACCAAGACAGTATCACCAGTTTAATCCAAGAGCAAAGTTCAGATTTGGAAGCCCAGAGACCAGAAGCCATTTCCAAGGTTGAACAAGACTAGCATCAACCATTTCTTATACTTGAAATTGTCTTCACTTTTCTTTTGCGAAGGAACCACAGGTGCAGGTGAATGAGCCACACGTATCCAGATGCATGGTTCAGGAAACCCAAATGCCTATATGTATTTTGATTTGATTTCACTGACGTTGGTGTACGAGCTGACATGCCACTCTAAAATTGTATGACTGAAGGTGATTCCTTTCAGATCAGTGTGTGGTTCTGTTCCTAGCTTTCTTTTCATCCACTCATTAACATTGCTACCAACCCCGCTTCCTGTAGTAAAAATGAATGAGAGCAGAGGACAGTAGGAGGGGAGACGAGAACAGACCAAAAGAGCGGGAGGGTGGGAAGTGACTGTGTTGATCCTTGGAATCTGGACTCCACCCTCTGCCGTGGCTGCATCTGTCCAGGGCTGGCCACCAGCCGGCTGTGAAGTTCTGTGGAGCCGCCGAGCTCTTCACCTACTGATCAGCCGTGGGTGTCCCAGCAAGCCAGCTCTGCCTTTACATTTACAACTGGCTATTTGCTAGGTGATGTATAAAGTCCTTTTCCACTGCTGAAATAACACACCGGTTTCTAATTCATTTCCAAGAGGACCTCCTGGTGGTCAACAAAACCTTTCCACCTGGATCATCCAGTCCCTTGCTTCCGCTTTTTCCTTACCCCCCACCTAAAGAGACTTCAGGTATTTTTTCCTAGTCTCTCTCCCATTAGTAAACTTTAATCCCATAGATAACCGTGTTTCTGTTTATCCTCCCACGGGTAACAAACCATTAAATATTCAAGTTCATTTTTGTCTCCCAGGAATCAATATTTTTCCTCTATAGGGCTGATATCCCCTATTGAGGACACTGATCCAGTCCAGCCCTAGAGGTTCTCACCCTACCACCCCAGGGACCTTTCTGTCATCCTGACAGTAGTTCGTCTTTCTAAAGTTTTCTTAACTTTTGATTTAATAAATACTAAGAGGGCTGGGGATATAGCTCAGTGGAATAAGCGCTTGCCTAGCAAGCGCAGGGTCCTGAGTTCGATCCCCAGTACCGCAAAAAAAAAAAAAAAGAAAAAAAAAAGAAAAAATAAATAAATACTAAGAGCTGTATGTTTAACATTCTCATGCCTTCCTTTCACTCCTTTATCTGTCCTGAAAATAGTTTTAATCTATTGTGTATGGTGCATGCGCATGTGCATGCACACAGCCATTTGTGAAAGGGGAACGATCTCTCCTGACAGGAACAGCTGCTGTGTGAAGCACTCTGGCCCCAGCAGCCTCACAGAATTTCCGTGATGTGTCCCCAACTCCCGTCACCAGCCTGTGGGCAGAGTTGGAGGCCAAGTTTGTCTTCGCTGTTTTCCCACTTCTGCTTCTCACTTCCTGGATTCTGTGCCCTCCTGCCCCTTCTAAAAGACCAAGGACGTCCATGTCCAGAATTCTCATTCTGAAATAGAACCCATGCCCCAGGTGCCAGCCCTGCACACACACACACACACACACACACACACACACACACACACATCAGCTCTCCCCACACACTGCTACACTCAGCTAAATATTAGCACATTATACCATAAACAAAAAAACTGGGAATAAAATGCAATTGTCTAGTGACATTACCCCAGGCAGATAATTTACATATCAGAGCAGGAACTGGATGATCAAAAAAGCTTTAATTAGATACATAAATACAGAGAGACTTTAGATCAAAGTAAACTTCATGTCACCTTGATTGCCTTCCTGTTAGTCCCAGAACTATTCCAGAACATGGTTGGCTTTTCTGAAAGGGTTTGACTTCATCTCGGCAGAGCTGAAGAAGCTCATTTACCCACCATCCCTTCATCCCAAGAATCAATGTCCAGCACCTGTTTATGCCAGCACTGTGCTGGCTGCTAGGAGACAGTGGCTCATGTTATGTCTGGGACTTTTGCCCTGTGAGAGTTAGTTGGACTGTCACCGTTGCATGTATGCTGGCGCAGACATGAATACACAAGGCTCCTGGGTCAGAGGCACAAGACTTATCATCTGCGGAACAGCAGACAGCTGGAACAGCAGCGTATTTGCACCCGGTTCCACACCTGAGCCTCACAGGGACAGTGTGATGGGCCTGAGTGGGTGCTGGCTTTGGGGTACACAGATCATGAGGAACCTGCTGTGTGACAGCCAGCTGCGGGGAGATGCCACCATGCCACCGCACACCTCATAACTGTTGGCTTCGATCGTAGTGTCCTCTGAGAAGCAGCCAGCCTGAAGAAGAGTGGCCAGGGCCTCACGTGGTTCACATCATATGTTAACACGTTAGGGTTTCCTCTCCCTAAGCTACACACAGGGATGCTGCGCTGTGCTTGCCTTCCAGTGTTGATCAGATCATCTGGAAGATGCATGTCAAGTTACAACCATGACGAGTGCTAGAGGACAGGTACAGGGTTTTGAGGTCTATCCTAAGGCACTCTGATCTCCCTTGGAATTGGCCACAGTGTGAGGGTAGAAAGGTGGGAGGTTCACTAGATGAGATAGCATAAGCAAAGGCCCTGTGGCTGCTAAAAGCTCCTGCTGTAAATTGGATCATATACCATAGGAAGAGCAGAGCATAAGTGGGTCTGGGAAGTACAAGGTGGGGCCCACTCCATGACATGCCAGTTTCTTAAGCTGTATGTTGTGACCTGCTAGGACAGTGGTGGCAGATCTATGGCAGCATGCTGCAGTAGGCTGTGTATATCATTGGAAGCTCTAAAAGATTCACCATCACTGTGCTAGAAGGTTGTGAAAGCAAACTGGTGGACACTCGATGTATTTTAAAAAATGAAACAGCATCAGAGTTCACTAGTTTTATCCAGCTCTGGTGAGAACAGCATTGAGAAGCAGTTACTAGTATGTGCCTGGAAATAAAGGATATGTATTTTTTTGCAACACTTTTCAATATGAAATATGTATAAAGTATACTTCACTGCAGTATAATGTATTTTCTATTATGAGTAAAGGTAAAAACAATGAAAAAGGGTTTTGGTCTTTGAGAGTCATGAGAAACCAGTGCAAGATTCAGGAGAGTGTAGCACTAGAAGGCTTAGATTTTGAAAAGACTGCAGCATGGAGAGCAGGTTGAAGAGGCCACAAGGCAACCCAGGTGGGGTTCTTCTGGTAGAAGTCGAGGCAGGAAGGATAGTGGCTCATACACAGAACTGAGCGGCATCAGTGGCAGCCTCTGGGCGCCAACACTGCACACAGTGTGGGGGCTGTTTGGCGCATTCTGTGGCCAGGCCTTCCATCAGCATCGGAACTCACCCGGAATAGCAGTGCCTCTGTCGGTTATGAATTTTTTGTTTGCAAACAACAGAACCCTTCTCTGGGAGTCTTAGGCAAAAGGGAAATTTATAGTATGAATCTGCTGGAGGCTGGAAGACCAGTATGGAAAATGAGCAGGAGCTCAGAAATCAGAAACAAAACCAACATGGCCAGATTGCCACTGACGTCACCAGGGACGACCTCTCACACTAGCTTCTTGGTTTCTTTATCTGCACACCGAGTACTGAGTGGGGGAGTTTAGGTCACAGGCAGAGGGGAGAGAGAGAATGGGAAAGAAAGAGAAAGAGACAGAGAGAGGAAAAATGGGATGTGAAAAAGTAAGTGCTTTGTCTTCCGCAAGTGGGAACTGAGGTTCCATCACTGCCCATCCCCCCCCACTACTCACAGCAGAACATTCTCCCAGGAGAGAAGAACCCTGGACTCTGGACCGCAGCAGTATGGCACATGCGCACTATAATTCTCGATAGAAAGGGGAAGATGACTCAAATGCAGCACTCTGGAGTAAAAATAGAGATGATAAATGCTGAGATAAAGGATCAGTCCTCTTCCCTGTCTTCTGGGTGCTACTTCAGGTCCTTTAACTTTAGTAAGGACCATGAAATACTTTCTAAAATATGGCTGAGTTTACCTTTCTTTATAGCTGAGTAATACTCCATTGTACAAAAATACCACATCTGTTTTATCCAGTCCTCAGTTGATGGACATTTGGGTTGTTTCCAAGATTTAGCTATGACCAATTGTGCTGCCATAAACATGGGTGCATATATATCACTGTGGTATGATGTTTCCAATTCTTCTGGAAAAACATTCAGAGGGAAATATCTAGATCAAGTGGGACCTCTGTTGTTAATTTCCTATCATCTTGTTTTGAAATTCTGTATTGTTTTTGTTGGTTTTTATCTCTCTTCCTAAAATAAGAAAAATACAGCACTTGTCAACATGCAGGCAAATGGGCAAACTCAGGGAGAAAAGCTTGATATTCCTCCTGTCCAGTGGAACAGAGTCAAATATGACTGTGCTTAGTCTGTTTTGCATTACTGTAATGAAGCACCTAAAGTTGGAGACCTTTATAAAGAAAAGAAGTTTATGGAACTGACAGTTTTGGAGGTTCAAGAGATAACACCAGTGTCACCTCAGCTCTGGTGAGCATGCCCCAGCAGACAGGGTCACAGCGATGGTAACAAGTACCAGGGAAAGATCAGATGGCCAGTCAGGAAAGCCAGAGACAGGAGTGGCCACATAGCCTCTTCCTTTTGCTCCCTGGAACTGGGAGATTGAATCCAAGCATGAATACACTACATCCCAGCCCCTTTTTATTTTTGAAACAGGGTATTGCTAAACTACCCTGGCTAGTCTTGAACTTGCACTTCTCCTGCCTCAGCCTCCTGAATAGCTGGGATTATAGGTCTGCACCAAGGCACCTGGCGTAGGCCTTCTCTCTCTGTCTCTCTCTCTCTCATCCAGGGCCCTAGGAACTACCTTAACTCCCTCCCAAGGGCACACTCCCGCTGACAAAGGCCAGGCTAGGCCCTACCCCTTAAAGGTTCCACACAGCCCCCCTCATCATCACTCTGTGGGACAAACCACATCCAGACCACAGTCACTGGTAAATATCTTATTCCCACATATAGACCTGAAGAGTAAGGAAAAAAAAAATAGACACTGATTTTTATTACACCCAACACTGATACTAGAATTTGATCCAAGGGTTATGAAAACAGCCTCCTTGATTGAATTTGATTATGAATATACAACTATGTGTTACACATATGTGAATGACTCACCCAGCCTGTGCATGCATATTATAATATGTATGATAGATTACTGTATAAATCGTCCTCATCAAATCAAATTTCCCTGCACCCATGCAACTTTCACTGGATAATGGTACATTGGCAAACAGAGCACAGAAAGTATTTGCAGATGGAGATGTGCTCTCTCTAGCTGCCGGGAACTTTTTGCCACCCTGTGACTAAGCTCAGCAAACCTGCTGGAGACACAGCACAGCCAGCAGCCAGCACATCTCCAGACATGTGAGTGAGGTAATGTCAGACCAACTAGCCCCCAGCAGATCCACCTGCTGGCTGTAGCTGCACGAACAAGTACAGGCAAGAGCTCAGATTTCTGACCCACATAATCATGCGTTAATTAAGACTCACAGTGGTTTTAAGACACTAACTTTCTGGAGTACTCTGCTACTCCAGCCAAGGATAACTGAAACAGTACATAAAATTTACAGATGTAATAAACAGACCCCCTGAAGATTATGGCTTAGTAAAGTTTCTCTCTTGCTCCTAAACTGAGCCCAAAGAGGTTTCCGATGGGCAGTAGGGGCCTTCTGGTTCATGCCATCACACAGGGACTCGGGTTTTTAGTCTCTGCTGTCAAATGCGTGGTTTCCAAGGTCGTCTTGGGCAACATCAACCAGAGAGCAGAAGTAAAGAGAGCACAGACAACAACAGCCAGGAAGTTTTACAGGGATCAGCTCCAAAACTGGACATTTGTCTTCTACTTACATCCCACAGCTAGAATACAAGCAGTGATCGAGCCTAACTGCAGTAAAGGAGCAGCTATGTTCCCAGGGAGATGAGCAGACAATGTGGTGAACGACAGACTGATTGACAAAACTTAATTGGCTTTTTAGGAAATAAAGGTCATGTCTGTGAGCAACAGCGTGGCCTATAGGAACACAGGCTGACCACCAGAAAGATCTGGGTGGGCCTACCATTCCATACTTATTACAGTAACTGTGTAACCTGTAAAAATTATCTAATGCAGGCAGAATTTCATTTCTCTGTCTTTGAAGACAGGGAAATTACAGTTTTGACTGGGTGGTTGTGAGGATTAAATGTAATTAAATCTCTACACTTTATTTATAATAAGGGTGTCTGCTGTGTGATAGGTGTTAATAATATCAACATTACCATTATAGCTAAACTGAATGATGTGAGAAACAAATCAGAGAGTACAGAGAGGCTTACAGACCAAGCCTAAGCTAGCCAGATAACAGTAATATCGGTCACGTTACTGGAGTCAAAGGTTCTGGCTGTTCCACACTCAGGAGATGAGTGCTGGTAGGAAAGAATCAGAGGTATTCAAGGCCAGCCATGAAGAAGAGGGGCTAGCTCCTCTAAGCTCAGGAGCACAAAGGATCCTTATGGTTGGGGTGGGCAGTGAGCCTGCACAGGGCAGGTATTTCAGCAAGCACTTAGGTTATCTCCAAACCATGACAATGGATCTCAGCTGGCTGTAGCTCAAGGGAAGGTGTTCCACAGGTCATCAGGGTGCTGTAACTCTAAAGAAAAGTTTAGCAATTAGCCACTAGGTGGGTTTCTCTTGGGCCAGAAGCTCGGAGAGGGTGGCAGGGCACAAGGGAAGGGAAAATGGAGGGTAATTTCAAAGAAGACAAATCCAAAGGAGTCCATTACAATGCCACTTCTAATTTTAAATCATGAGAGTCCACCTGAAAACAGCGTAATCAAAAAAAGAAGATTTATTACAAGGATTGAGAGATAAGATGTAATTTTCATCATCAAAGGAAGACCTACAAACCGGAATCTCCTTTAGAGATGAAACTCTTCCATGTTATATGCCCACTTAGGTCTCTGCTTCATCTCTTTAATTATAGACACAGCTTTTACAAGCTCCTCTAAAATGTGCGATAATGGCATTGCAGTTATGTTTTCGAAGCCCTGTCCTTTTCTTTATAGACAGACAGTAATTTATACCTTGAAGTATTTGTGAGTGAAACGGTATCAGGGTTTTGCTTTAAAGTAACACACTTTAACTACACTTGGGGAAAGGAAGTGGAGAGTACAAATAGCAACACTGGCCCTGCGATACAAATGCTGAAGTTAGGAGCTGGGTCCATGGAATTTCCTTGTGTTCTCTTCCTTCCCCTTCCCTTTCACTTCCCCTCCCTCTGCCCCCATGTTTTGGTTCCCTTGCATTTTGTTTTGTTTCGTTGTTTTCTGTTTCTTTGTTTTTTATTTTAAAGAGAATAACAAATAAAAGATTAAAAAAAAGCATTAAAAATGATATAGAATTTCAAAACAAGATGGTAGGAGGCCAACCATGGCTGTGATATTGCATATTGTTATCTCCAAAGTAGTTGTTCAGATATAAGCATGCAAAACTGATAAAAAAAATTAAGCATTAACTATTCCTTTCAATAAGCCAATAGAAGTTAGTGCAATTATCTTAGCTATCTTGTGTATACACATATATATCTTTTCTCCCTTCCTTCTTTCTTTTTTTGGTTCCCTTCCCTTTTGCAAAAGACCTTGACCCCTATTTCATATTATCTTTTATTTTATGCTTCATTTATATTTAGGGTTTCTCACATAGGAAACACTGCAATACGCAAGCTTGCATGCCTGCACTTCACTTTATATTAGGGTCTCAAGGGGCACCCGTTTTCCTACAGTAGACTCAAGTTTACCCTGCTTTATGGGAAAGTAATACTTCATTGTGCACAAATGCCACATTTTCTTTATCCTCTTATCTGTTGATGGGCATACAGGCCACTTCAGAGGTTTGCTATTAGCATTTGTGATACTATATGGGTATGTTATATGGGGATGTGTGTATCACTGTACCATGTCTTCGGCCCTTTTAGGAAGATGCTTGGAAAAGGAACAGATGGTTCAAATGGAATGCACAGTTTTAGTCTTTTGAGGAATCTGTGATTTTCATAATGGTTGTACTAGTTTACATCCTCACCAACAAAATACACAGGTTTCTTTTCCCTTGCCAGTATTTGTTTCTTGACTTCTTGATTATAGCAATTTTATCTTGAGTAAGGTGGAAACTTGATGGTGTTGTTTCAATTTGCATTTCTACAATGACCAGAGATGGTGAACATATTTTCATTTATTTATTGGCCATTTGTATTTCTGAGAAATGTGTTCAATTCAGTTCCTCATTTTTTGATTGAGTGTTTTGTTTGGGGGATCTGATTTTTTGAGTTCTCTATATATTCTAGATATTAGTCCTTTGTCCAAGGAATTGCTCACAAAATTTTTTCCCTTCTGTAGGTTATCTCTTCACTCTTTTGGTTGTTTGCTTTGCTGTGCAGAGACTTTGATATAATTTAATTTTTGATTCTTGGTATGTCTTATGCCACTGGGGTTCTGTACAGAAAGTCTTTGCCAACTCCCATGTCTTCAAAAGTTTTACCTATTTTATCTTCCAGAAGACAGAGTGTTTCTGTTTAAATATGTAGATACATGTTCCATTTTTATTTTAGTTTAGTGCATGGTGAGAGATAAGGATCTAGCTTCAATCTTCTGCATGCTGGGAACCAGTTTTCCCAGCACCATCAGTTAAAGAAGATATCTTTCTTGTAGCATGTTTTGGTCTCTTTATCAAAGATTGTACAGCTGAATGCTCCTGGAGTATTTTCTGCATCCTCCATTCCATTCTACCCATCCACATCTTTTTTGCCAATACCATGTTACTTTTATCAATGTAACTTTATAGTATAATTTAAAGTCCAGGATTATGATGTCCCTTGCTTTGCTATTATTGCCCAGGACTGTATTTGCTATTCTGGGTCTCTTCTGGTTTCATATCAATTTTAGGATTGTTTTCTCTAGTTTTATAAAGAATGATGTTTGTATTTTGACTAGGTTTGCAAAATCCAACGTCCATCCATGATAAAAACCCTGAAGAAAATAGGCATAAAAGGACCTCATCTTAATCTAGTAAAAGCCATTTACAACCTACTGGCTAATATATATAAAGTGGATAAAAACTGAAAGATCAGGAACAAGGCATTCAGATACCCACCATCACCATTCCTATTCAACACAGTACTCAAAACATTAGCAAGAACAATTAGGCAAGAAAAAGAAATAAAAGGAATATGTGTAGGAAAGGAAAAAGTCAAATTACTTGCAGACGACTTGATTCTCTACACAAAAGACACCCCCCAGTCGACCAAAGACTAAGAATTAACAACCAAATTCAGTAATATAGCAGGGTACAAAATCAATGTAAAGTAAGCAGTAGAATACTTGTACACTAATAATGAACCCACTAAGAATGAAATTAGGGGGAAAGATTCCATTCACAATAGCACCAAGGAAAATTAAATGATACAAATTGTAGAGGTGAAAGACCTCTGCAGTGAAAACTACAACATTGTGAAAAGGAAATCAAAGAGGACATCAGAAAATGGGAAAGTATCCCCTGTTCCTAGAAGCTGTATGAATTTTGTCAAAATGGCCACACTTCCTAAATTGATACACAGGTTTAATGTAATCCCAATCAAAATACCAATAGCATTCTTTTCTGTATGTATTTTCATGTGATTTTTGTGCTTGCTTCTGTTTATGTGATACATTACATTTACTGATTTGTGTATGTTGAACCATTCTTCCATCCTTTGGATGAATCCTACTTGGTCATGATGTATGATCTTTTTGATGATTCACTGCCTTATGTTTGCCAGGATTTTTTGCATCTATGTTCATTAAAGAGGACTGTCCTGTAATTCTCTTCTTTGTTTGGGTCCTTTTCTGATTTTAGAATAAGGGTAATGCTAGTTTCTAGGAATGACTTTGGAACTACTCATTTCCTCTCAATTTTATTAACAAGTTTGAGGAGTGTTGGGTCTTCACTAAGATTCTTGTGGAACTCAGCAGGGAATCCATCGGGTCCTGGGTTTTTCTTATTTGGTAGGTTTTGCTTTGTTTTGCTTTAATGCTTCAAGTTCATTACCTGTTATTGGATTGTCTCAGGTTTTTAAAATTTCTTGGTTCAGTTTTGGTAATTCACATGTATCTAAGAATCTATCCATTTCTTCTGAATTGTCCAATTTATAGAAATACAGGTTCTCAGTGTAGTTACTAATAATCCGGATTTCCATAGTGTTCCTTGAATTTTGCCTTTTTCGTATCTAATTGCACTGATTTGTCTTCCTTTTTTTTGGTCTGACTGGCTAAGAGACTGTCTATTTTGTTTATTCTTTCAAAGAATCAGCTCTTTGATTATTGATTCTTTGTATTTTTTATTCTTAATTTCATAATTTTCTGCTCTGATCTTTATGATTTAAAATTTACTTTCTTGTATTACCTTTGGATTTGGATTGTTCTTGCTTTTCTAGTACCTGGAGGCCCACATTATTTATGTGGGCACATTCTGTTTTTCTGATGTGGACATTCACAACTATAAACTTCCCACTTTCATTGCATCCCCAAAACACATAGGAATAGGTATTCTATTTTCAGATAAAGTGGACTTGAAGCCAAAACTAATCAGAAGAGGCAAAGAAGATTACTACATATTGGTTAAGGGAACAATTGAACAGGAAGCGATAACAATTATAAAGATATATGCAGCAAATCCTGGCACATCCAACTTCATAAAACGAACACTACTGGACACAAAAGAACAGATAAACATCAACGCGATTATAGCAGTGGACCTCTGTACCTCACTATCACAAATAGATCAACTAGACCAGAAAAATCCACAGATCACATACTAGCCCCCAAAGCATGCTTAAGTAAATGCAAAAGAATCAAAAGTATTTCATGCATATTATCAGATTATAGTGTTACCAGATTTGGGGGTGCTGGAGTTTCCCCCTGAAGGTGGTTTCTAAGTTTTTTCTGTGCTGAGCAAAGAATTAGTCAAGACAAGCACAAATGGTAGCCAAATTTTATTAAAGGTCAGGAAAAGAAACAAGCTCTATAGAGTAAGTTTGGATCTAGTAAAAGTAGGAAAAGAAGTGCCTACTCCGTCGTGAGTGTGGGCCATCAGCGTAAGAGAGAACGCAGTGGCAAAGCACCAGTGTGCACTGTCCTTTTTGTATCACCCACTCCTCAGGCTGACATCAGGTCTAGGCTATGTCATCAAAATCCCGCTCGAGAGCCCATGAGAAGTCCGTACGTTTCTTACGGGAGGGTTTGGGAACTGTTCTGCACATGTGCTCTAGGATTGTGTAATTAATAAGTCACATCTACTTCCACAGCCAGTTTGTCCACTCCCTAAATTCCTGTTTCAATAATGCAATGAAACTAGAAATCAATAGCAAAAGAGAGAGCCGACTCCTAACCACTAGACCACCAGGGAGCATCTTAATAGCAAAAGAAACCATAGAAATTATGCATACATGTGGAATTTAAACAATACTCTCTTGAATAATCCATGGGTCACAAGAGAAATTAGAGAGTTCCTAGAGTCAAACAATAAAGCCAGTACAACATACCAGAATTTATGGGACACAATGGGTACATAGGGTTTCAT
Organism: Dinomys branickii; assembly: GCA_004027595.1. Lineage (NCBI taxonomy): Eukaryota > Metazoa > Chordata > Mammalia > Rodentia > Dinomyidae > Dinomys > Dinomys branickii. Next base: position 4,904 of record PVLD010000510.1, on the reverse strand, counting down.
TATTTCTCCACTTTTGTAAACGTTTGAAAATCTCCATCAGAGAAGAAGAAAAATAGAACACAAAAAAGACTGGATCCATCTTGACTTAAGAATTCTTGTGGAATATTAGAGTGTGACAGGCTGTCTAGAGGGCCAGGGAGATAGCTCAGCTGCACAGCGCCTGCCTGGCAAGTACAAGGTTTTGAGTTTGATTCCCAGTACCAAAAAATAAAAATAAAAAATAAAGGAATTCAACAAGAAAGAGGGTGGTGGGAGTGGATTGTCCAAACTGTGTTTTATATATAATGTTTTGTCTCCTTGGAAACTTTATGTAACTAAAATGTTACATGGAACAGAGTTGAAGTAAAATAACAACTCTGTTTTGAAGGCAATAGGGAAAAAATTCATTCTAAGCCAAATATGAGTAGGGGAAAACAGATTCAAGTTACCTACCCTGAATTACATGGCCCTCTGAGGAAAGTTTCATGAGCTTTTGAAGTCATAGAACAAGGCTGGGGATGCAGCCCAGCAGCATAAGCACCTGCATGGCAAGTGCAAGGTCCTGAGTTCGATTCCCAGGTACAAAAAAAAAAAGTGAAGTCATAGAACAAAAGTACGGAAGATCATCAAGAAGGTGGGACAAAGAAAAGTGGGGACAGTTCTTACACAGGATTCAGATCCTATTCTTATCCAATGTGGTGAGATTTCTTTTACAGGATTCAGCTGTTAGCTTCACCATCTTCTTAGTTTCAGGGTTGGTAGTGCTCAAGATCAGGTTTATTATACATTCCAAGAATTGTACCTGGCAGTCAGGATGTTAGGTCAGATACAGTGGTTGATGGTAAATGGCTATTAAAAGGAACTAAAGATAGTCCAAGCTAACTTTCGTTTTTATCTGCAACATTCCATCTCTCCACAGTCACAATGTCCTAGTGAGCCAAGGTCAATCTACAGCTTCATCAGCATAAACATGGCTTCTTCAGAGAACTTCAGTTCACAATAGCATTGGATAAATATCTAAAACTGGGTTAAATAACCCTAAGTTATTGCAGGCTGATCAGGCCCTCAATCTCCCAAGCAAGTGTATGGCAAAGGCTTAAATAAATGACAATGGAAATGGTTTCAGGGCTCCAGGAGGGACTAACGCTGTCACAGTTTCAATATTCTCTGAGTTAGCCAAAGACTTCTCTGGGTGGCTCGTATTTATTTGGTTTTCAAACTAAGCAAGAGGATACTCAAGAAAACGCAGGAATCTCACCAGACCTTGGGAGAATTTTCCCACGTAGTAAACTATGTCAATCAGGGGAACTACCTTATCTTTAGGTTGGTACTTATTGTAGGAGTGTGGAGCCTGCAGCTGCAGTCTCTTTGTAGTTAACTGTGGTTGGAGCCAAATGTCCTCAGTTGCCACCTTATCTTGTCAGACAAGGTACCTAAGCTTCAGACAACTCACAAGTAAACACAGAAAGCCAGTTGGTTAATATTAAAGCCTGCTTAGAGACACTTTTGTAGTGGTCCCCATCATAAGATTTTTTTTAGATTTTGAGAGAAATGGCTAAGATGATATACAAAACTCAGGATCATGATTGGGTTGATGAATTCACTGTACCTTTCTTGCTATATTAATTGCTTGAACACTTTCCCCATCTAAGAGATCTTCTGGCTCAGAATAAAATAAGAGACTGAGAAGAGAACTCGTCATTCTTTCTTGTAAGATGAGTTTTCTAAAAGGGAAAAATGCCTCTATTCTTGACTCGCATTTTCTTCTGGGCACACACCATAGGAGGCTAGAAAATAGAATTTAATGGTTTTCCCAGAAGAAAATGTGAATTGTCTGGAATTATACAACATAACACTCTTATTTTTGTTGTTGTTCTTTTTAATTATTATGATATCTCCAAGTCAAGTTCCTTAGAAAGGAAAATATGGCCTTGGAAAGTAATAATGAGGCAGGATATTAGAGTGTGGCAAGCTGTCTAGGGGAGTGGCCATGAACTGTCAATCACATAGGTCTGGGACACCTGTGCAGAAGAGTCTCCAAAGTCCTGCATGCAGAACCAATGAGAAAGTGTTATTTTCAATTCTTATGAGAACCCAATCAGTTTTTTTATATGATGGCCTAGACCTGACATCAGCCCAAGGAGTGGGAGGTAGAAAAGACAGACGCCATTTTCCTTATGGCCACTCTCTTTCACAGTGGTCTAGTCTCACCCTATAGGTTTCTCTTTCTACGTTTGGTTGGCCCAAACTCACTCTGCGAAGCATGATTCTTCTCATACCTTTAATAAGTGTAAATCCCCACTAGCTTTTGTCCTCTTCTTGGCCAATCCTTTGTTCAGGATTGAAGGAACCTAGAAAACACTTCCAGAAGGAAACGCCAGCATGGTAGCATACTTTGGTGAGCCAGGCAGGAGGTAAGGCCTTTAGGCACCATTTTGTTTCTCTCTAAAATCTACAGCCAAGGTGTTTGTTTTCTTTTCCCTTTCCCTCTCACTCCCCCATAGGAGAAAGCTCCAATCCCTTTCTTATCTTTTCTTGAATCCATTTTGGTTGCTGGGGAGAGCAGGGAATTAGATGTTGGTAAAATTAATGGAAGCTGGAGAACTCAGGAATTTCTCTCATGGCTCTGGGAGCAGTTTCCAAGTGTGTTACAGCATGTGGGATGGGGGAGGAGAAGTGCATGGCCTCTGGGTTTTTCCCAGCTGGGAAGAGGCCCACAGGTCCACCTTAGGTTTACTTTCGCTGTTCTTTCTTCTGTTTTCCATTTTCAGTCATTCATTATGGGTGCAAGTCAGTAATGAGCTGTCAGAGAGCCAGTTATTAACCCAGCCACAGAACAGATTGTTCAGGTTCCATGTGTGTGACCTAGCATTTAGTGTGCCTTTCTGTCTTCACGCTTCTGTTTCCATAATACCCTGCTCAGTTTTCTCACTCTTTTGGGGAAAACAGCTGTTAGAAATCTGGTCTCTTGTTTGAGTGGCTGCCTATCCCAGTTTATCTCTTCTTGTGCTCAAATTTTCATCTGTGCTTTTCTCCCAGGAAGCCTTTAATCTCTGGGTATCATAACTGAGTTGCTTTCTCAGGGCCTTGTTTTACCCCAGTCCCTTTCCACCATATCTGGCACCCATTTTGGTTCATCATGTGAGTTAGTCTTATGGGTTGGCCATTTTCTTTCATCTTGTGGATCAGCCACCTGGATTCCATATTTGGTGGCCATTTTGACTCATCCTTTTGAGCCAGGCATGGTGGTACATGTCTGTAATCCCAGCACTCAGGAGTCTGAGGCAGAAGATCGTTGCAAGTTTGAGGCCAGCCTGGGCTACAAAGTCAGTTCAAAACCAGCCTGAACTGTGTAGTGAGACCCTGTCTCAAAAAGATATAAAAGAACTGGGCGCAGTGGCACATGCCTATAATCCCAGCACTTGGGAGGCTGAGGCAGGAGGATTGTTGTGAGTTTGAGACCAGCCTGGGCTACAAAGTGAGCTCAAGACCAGCCTGAACTGCAGAGCAAGACCCTGTCTCAAAAAGATATAAAAGACTGGGCATGATGACACATGCTTATAATCCCAACACTTGGGAGGCTGAGGTAGGAGGATTGTTGTGAGTTTGAGACCAGCCTGGGCTACAAAGTAAGCTGAAGGCTCTCATGAACTGCATAGTGAGACCCTGGCTCAAAAACAACAAACAAAAAAGGTTGATTCATTCTTTGGTTTATCTTGGAGGTTAGCCACATGAATTCTGCTAAGTTTGTTGATCATTTTAATTGGTCATGTGGGTCAGTCATGTGGTTCTGTGTTTATTCACATTTTCTCTTTTCTTTCTTCTTTTAAAATGATTTCATCATCATCAGGCAATCTCACCCTCATAGGTAAGAGCTAAGCTCTGATATTAGGGGATCTATATCTCTGGTGAATAGGGAATATATCTTCTCTTGTGCATTGGGGTAGATCCTTTTCCTGTTCATTTTCTGTAACAGAAATTCAGGTAATTTAAAACCATTTGCCTGATGGCCTGTGTAAAACAAAGGAACGGCCAGTAAAGGTCAACTCAAGTGGTTGTAAGTGTGCAGGAGTAGAGTGTAAGTTTTTTTTAAACTTTTTTAAAAAAGAGGCTTCTATCACTAATGCCTTACAGAAAGTACCAAAGTTTCTATTATTAGGGTAAATGCAAGGGATATTGTTTGTTAGGTGGCTCGGGGAGCCCCCCAGGTGGAGCTCCACTCTGATCTCTCTAAGAGTCTACTGTTTCTAAGGGAGCGCTAGAGTGGGCTTTACCCTGATCTGGGCTCAAGTGGCTATGTGAGCTCACCAAACATTTCCACCCTTGACCTCTTCTGAGTTGCTAAGGGAGTCCTAGGGGGTGCTCATTTTTGCTAGGGACTCTCTCTAGGGACTCCCTTTCTAAGGAAGCCTGGCAGAGGTCTCCACCCTGATCTCTTAAAAGTGTCCTGTTTCTCAAGTGACTAAGGGAGTCTCTGGGTGGGGGTCTCCACCCTGATATCATGAGTTTCCAAGGGAACCCCTAGAGGGCTGCACCCTTCTCCCTAAGGAGTTAGTAAACCACATTATGGGGAGTCCTAAGGCTAAGATAGCCCAGAAGGCTTCACTCTTCTAGTAGCACTGCCAGAGCTTTGAGCAGAGATGCCTGCTTAGTATTTGAGTCTCACAAGGAATGCTTTGCAGACTCAGTGGGTTTCCTCCTTCTGCACAGAGTGCCATCTGAAGGACCCCAGACCTGGTTCTCTTCAGAGGCCCCAAGAGGAACCATGGGAAAACTGAACAGCAGCCTGCAGATTTCACCGAGCTTGCAACTAGACCATATCCTTGATCATTGGGAATGATTTGACCCTGCCAATTAGAAAAAGGAATGACTTACAATAGCGTTTGGATCCAGTATGAGCTACGGAATGGTGAGAGATGGGTACC